>JBBPOK010000221.1:0-47885 GCA_038091415.1 Leccinum variicolor | reverse complement strand
GAATAACGCAGGTATACTTGGTCAAGCACGTTCACCCTTGTATACGCTTTATATGGTATTATATAGGCTATATATTTTAGTTTATGGTGGCCAATAACCTTTCTGCCTATAAAGGTTTATAAATGTTTATATACCCATGGCATCATGTATCAGCCTGAGTCACATGGTACGATTTGTATCAACCTTTAGTTCTCCGGTTGATGAAGCGATGGAAAGAAGGACGAACCTGCACTGCAAGTTACCGCATGTCAACGTTAACAATCATCAGGCTGTGCACTTGGCACTTGGCTTCGCCTGCATGCATCCTTTGCCCCCTCGAACCTCGAAGCCAAAGTCCCCCGCGTTACTAGATTGCTACACAACCCCGTCCGAAGTACTATCTTTCCTCTCTCACAAGTTCTCACTAGCCCGTCGCTTTCTCTCGATCTCCTCGGTAAACGCCTGTGTTCGGCTCGGGCACTACAAAATCCTATGTACATCGCACGGCAACCCGTCGTTGACAAAATTCGCGTCCACCCACGACACGCTCGACGAACCTTGAGCGAATCCATATCGTCCCGGCTCTCCCGCCCACGAGAAAAATCTTGTCGCAGTATAGCTTGCCAAGCTCGGATCCAATAGTGCCTTCTTGAACACCGTCTCGTACATGTCCTGCGCGAACGCGAGCGAGTAGGTGGACCTACCCGGGGAGAGGGGGAAAAGCCAGATCTGCTGTCTCAGATCGTTCCAGAGCTTGGTGTAGTACTCCGTGTTCGCGTCCAGGCTGTTGTCGTGCAGCTTGAGATCGAACTTGAGGAAGAGAAGTTGGCATTGACGTAGTGACACTTCTGCATGCACTATATCCGTTGCACGCTTTGTCGTCGCACTGTGATCACGCGTCGGCAACAATATACAGCTCGACGCTCTGAGATTCGCTTGCGAATAATGTGGATTGGCAGTTGTTTACAGACGAATTCAAATCAGCAGTACCGCCATTCATCTCAGACCTCATTGGCATTGCACACTAGCCTCATAAAACTTGGCGAGAGTTTACAAAGAATCGAAATCCACCTCTGCTATAGCATTGACGACATTCCAATCGATAGCGTCGACCAAAGATTCAAAGAACAGAAAAGAACAGAAAAAAATGCTTGACGAACACAGTGCAGATAATCCACACTGAAGAAAATGGAAAACAGGGTGAAAGGAAAAGAAACGAAACGAGAGAAAAGAAAAGTATCCAACCGACACACAACCAAATCCTTCACCACAGCGACTCACCGCAACGACGCCTTGGACGGTTTCGCAACTAACCCCTCCTCTCCGCTAGACCCCGACCCCGACCCCATCCCCGTACTCGCGTTTCGAATACTCGTCAACACCTCCTTGCAATACTTGAGTTTATCCACCAACCGCTGCAGGAACTTGGCCTGCTCTGCATCCGCAGAGGGAGGTTGCAGTGCCAGAGCCATCACCTCGCTCAACGCGTACCGCGTCAGCTTATAGTTCTTGTCGATATGCGTCACCAGCAGGCCGTGCGAGGACAGGATCACTTTCGAGTGGTCGTAAAAGTTGAACTAGCATGGAGAGATGAGATGAAGAGAACGAGCGAAAAAGAACGTAGACTTACCTGGAGAACATCGTGACTCATCTTGAACACGATGACATGCTTCATCCGCAGGTATTTTTGTACGAAATCCATGCCCCGCATCCGGTCGACATCTTCGAATGTGTATTCATAGTCGCCGTACAGCCGATCCATGATGTATCGCTCAAAGTGCTTCAGCAGGTACACCTTGTTCTTCAAATTCTCTGGGAACTCTGACACCGAGAAATTCTTTCGTACATAGACCTGCCCATGTTGACGGGACGAGATATAATCAAAGTGACTGTGATTGGTTGGCATTCAGCAACACATACTCAACAAATCAGAAAACTCACTGTTTGTCCGCAGCAAGAATCAACGTCGTGCTATCGTTAAAGTGCACGCCCACCGACCCGTCCGTCAAAGCGTATCCCATCCCATACTTGTTGCAATAGTCCACCCACGAGACGATAAACACTCGCTCATTCGGCAGAGATGCGTCCTCTCGAGGATCTCGAAATACCTTGCCCTTCACCTTGGCGTCAAACGCCGAAGTCAACGTCCGGGCAGCGGCATCAAATCCGTTCATTCGCGGCTGGGTCTCCATCTCTACATCTGGCATCTGCGCTGCATCCTTGCTCCCGTCGCGCACACGCTCTTTCCCCTTCAGGTCCTTGCGCATGGGCGGGACATTCTCTTGTTCTTCCTCGGCCCGAATAGCACCGTGTCCTGTGACAGGTGCCATCTGAGCCACGATCCGTGCCTTCTGCGACTCGAGCTCCTTCTGTCTCTGCAGATCAAAGTTCCTTTCTCGTGTCCCGCGCGGCACATCCTGGTCTTCCTCCTCGATGTCGCCCAATGCCCGTGCCGAGCGTACGGTGCGAAGAGGTGACGATTTGGGCTCCCTGGCCGCCTGAAGTTTGCGGATGAGCGGCGACTCCTTGGTGGTTGTGATTGTGGTCATGACCAGGGGCTGCCTCGCCGAGCTGAGAAGTGCAGAGATCGGACTACCGGGTTGCACGGCCTTCTGGAACTCTTTCTCTTGTTGAGCGATACTCGATGTGATGGGGTTGCTGGCCTTCTCGGTCTCGGCACTCGCGGGCGGAGCACTGGGAACATGGATGCTCGTGACTTGATCATCATCGAGTAGCGTTGCCTTCTTCAACTTGGCAAGGTTGACGATGGACATGGGACGGGTGATATAACGAAAATCGGGTGGTGCGTCGTGTGCAGAAACGGGAATAAATGGTGGTATGATACCGTAGTCTATGAAGGGCGATGCGATGATTTCTAAGAGCGTGGGTCGTTGACTTGGATCGGGAGTTAGAATGGATGTGATGCACTCGCGTGAATCGGCCGAGATTCTTCGTTCTGGGGGGAATTCATAAACGTTGTCGCGGATTCGCCTAGGAAACGCGATTGAGAACGCGTGCGTGCGAGGCAGTGGACACAGACTCACGTATAAATTTCCTTGACGTCCTTGGTTTGGAAAGGAGGGCGACCGATCAGGAGGGTATAGAGAATAACTCCGATGGACCAAGTGTCGACTTCAAAGCTGTGTCCGTTTGCTGTATCAAACAGCACCTCCGGGGCAATGTAGTTGGGCGTGCCACATATAGTCTTCTTCCTCTCGCCAGGATTCTCAATGAGCGCCGCAAGACCAAAGTCGCCAACTTTGATGTTCATGTTGGCGTCGAGAAATAAATTACCGAGTTTAAGGTCACGATGAATAACTTGATGCGAGTGCATGTAATTGCAGGCACCGATAATCTGAACCAGAAAGAAACGGGCCTCGGGCTCCGTAAAGCGTCGGCGGCGGCGAAGCATGTCCATGAGAGAGCCGCTGTGGCAGAGCTCGAGTGTCATGTAGACGTTGTCGTCGTCCTCGAAACATTCATAAAAACGGACGATGTTCGGATGCGACAACGAACGATGTATCTTAATTTCAGCGTAAAGCTAGTGGGGCGTCAGCATGGGGTAACATCCTGTGTACCCGCGGACAGACGGACCTTGGTCTTCGCCTTCTTGGTCTTGAGAGAGGTCTTGGTGACGACTTTGCAAGCGTGGCGCGTACCACGGGTATCCTTGACTTCGTACACCCGCGCAAAACCACCCTGTTGGGACTATCTCAGCTGTGACCTGCTATTCGGATTACGTGCAGACTGACCTCGCCCAAAAATCCGACTCGGTGGAATTCCAGGAGCCGGTTCTTGTCCGTGATGACCTTTGGCGGGGACGGTGGGGTGGTTTTGCTGTTCTGTCTCGGTAAGGGTGGATCGACCGCCGCTGCCTTGACTTTGATGGGCGAAGGTGCTTGGTTTATCGTGTTCGAAAATGGCGGGCGACGCTGAGGCTGAGGCTGAGCTTGGTTCATTTTCGAGTGAGTCGTAAAGGCAGACATTTCGATGGCCTAACACCACGAAAGTCGTTGAGAGTAAGAACAATAAGCCGAGAAGTTGAGAAGCGTGGCTGACGCGTGGTACAACCGTGTTTGTTATGTAACAGGTCACGTGTAAATCCAACGATATAAATAGGTCACGTGGTTTTATGAATTAGCCCCTGTCACGCGTCACTTCTTTGAACATGCCACTAACAGACCTGCGCACACTAACACGTACACAAGCTTTCCGTTTCACCTCGCGGTTCGGCTTGAACAGGTTTGTGCCACGTACATGTGCTGCACGTGCCTATATCAACATTGACAGATTACAGGGCACCTACTTTTACAAGATGGTGCAAGAATCTGCTCCAGGCACTTACCTTGCTGATGTTATACACGTCTCCCAGCCCATTGCCGCATCGCTCCTCGGGAGACTCTTGCGCGAGGCATGTGGCACCCCGCCACAATTGATTCCGCAAGAACCGGTCCGCGATGACAATACGCAGTCACTTCGCGCGTGGCTAGACTTTGAAATGAAGCACGCACGAATGGCAGAACGGCCACCAGAAAACATCCTGCCTGTTCAGCTTCCAGCCGAATCTCCCGTGTCTAGAAATCCTCTACTCATGCCACAGAACGCGAGTCCGTCCACGAAGTTATCTGGCACTTCTATCCAGGAACCAACACCACCGCCACCGGTGGCTCAGCCAGAACCATTGCCCTTGTCGACGCCTATCTCAGAATTCGCGCTCATACAAGAAACTCCCAACCTTGCCGAAACAAAGTATGGCCGCTCTTTCTACTATGGTACTTTACTCATGTTTCCTCGAATATGGGATCAGGGGTTCCCAGTTTCCATTTCCCTTGCCCACAGTCGGTGCCAATCTACCACCCCAGTATCTACACTTTTGCAGTAGCGGAACGCCTGCGCGTCTCGAAATCACACAGCAAGACGACATGGATTGTTCACCCCTCTCTCCGACTGACGTTGACATGCTGACCGACACTGCCACACCTTCACATTACCATGCTCCATGGTCACAGTGGAACGCTATCCCGGAATATGCCCCTATCCCACCACCTCATTCAAACATGTTCCTCACTCCCCATCAAAATCAAGTCGCGGTATGGCAATTGCCTGTCCAAGAAGCATCCCTCCATGTATATCAATATGGCGGATTCGCTGCGTCGACCCCATTACACTGCGCCTCCTTCCATCAAGATGTGCATGCGCCGGATGTAGCAAAAGCAGATCCCCCTACGGCGTTGCCAAGCCCAATGGATTTCACCGATCTAAGCTTTTCATCCTCTCTTGAATCAAACCATCATCCTGATTCCGCTGATTCCATCACTGCAATGAGCGATCGAGCCCAGGAAACCATCCAGATTTCGCAAGAGCCCCAAAATCAGATAGGTACACCCCAACCAACCGCCGTAGCAAACCTTTTGAATGAGTTTCAACGATCGCTTATATTGTTCGCCGACGAGTCGTCATCTTCTGGACCAGAAAATCAGAGTAGTCATAATCGTCATATCGAGCTCACACCAACGCCCATGATTGAAGACGAATCGCGGATTTCCTTTGAGCCAATCGTCGGTCATCCGGCACAAACAAAGACATCGAAGGTCCCACTCACCGATCTTGTGTCTCATCCGGAGGACTATGGATTCGCCTCGACATCTATCTCTGATTCAGGCACACAGGACGATTCTCCTTTGTTCAAAGAGGAAGCCGCCGAACCACGGACAGAGGTCAAAGACGAGTCTCCCGCCTGTTTCGTGAATCCCCCCGAACCTCCTATGCCACCTTTTCAGCCGGAGTCGATGGAGGCCGACGAGCACATGGATCTTCAACTGCGTGACCCTTCACCACGACCTTCACCGCCTCCAAAGGAAGCAACCGAACCACTCGAGGAAGCCCAGCCGTCCACTCGCCTCCTGGACCTTACCGACATACCCGTCGACCCAGCATCTCCTCAAACGGATTCCAGTGCTGAAACTGAAGTACCGGCAAACCGACCCTCTGTGTGGCGCAGCGTACATCCTCTCTGCCCTCGTCCACCTACTCCACCTCTCTCGCGCCGTTCCGCCAAACCCGCCCCCAACAACCCAGTAGACAAATGCACGGCTCCGGCACTGGCAGTTGTGAAGTTTGCAACGCCCGCCGCAGTGCGATCCAGTACGCGCAGTACGCGGAGACGAAAGGAAGGAGAAGAAGGGGAGGAGAGGGAAAGCCGGCGCCGCCTTGCAAACCGCAGCGATCGAGGCAAGAAGCTCACGCGGTTCGTCGTGCCCGACCTGGATCTGGACGAAGAACTCGAAGGGCCCGGAAGCATCGCAGGTCTCGCCCGCCCGCGCCGTCATGGTGCACGTGTGTGCACCGCCACGGAGGATGTCTCGTCGGTTGGTTTTGGTCCTGGCAGTGACCGCGGCGCACCTAGCAGACGAACGAACAACGGCGGGCCGCTGCGCTCGATACTCCGGAATAAACAAGCGTCGCCGTATCAGAAGGCGTCGGGGGTGCGCGGGGGGCGGAGGGCGTCTATGCCTTGAGGACGAGTCGAAGAGGCGACGCAGAATGCCTTCAACGCGGATAGTCCTAGGGCAACTCACATTATGTCACTGCGTTCGATGACGCGTCTTCTGTACAGATGGACTCATCGTCCGAGTGCAAGGGTCATCGCTGAGTCGTCTCCTGTCAAGTTGTCAATTGTGCGACACGAGCCCTTGAAGTTGAACAAGACCTAATGGAGATTGGGCAGAGGGATCGGTGGCAGGGTTGAGACGGAGCCCTAGTAGTGTACATACTAGTAGCGATCACTGGGATCTCAGAGATTATTTGAAACTGGACCTCGCGCGCGATGGAGGAATTGTGACGGAGAGATGCAATGATAATTATAATGCTTTCGAGGTGGAGAATTGTGATGAGGATGCTCTTGGCAGGCTCGAGCAGCGTCCCTTCATGTTGTTGAAGTTTCTGTCAACAAAAAAATTAAAAGCCTACGAGTCAAACACCGCCAAAGTTTGAAACGTACGCAGTTTGCATTTCTTCTGCCAACCACAACTTCGACCCTTGACCGGACTGCAGCACTGCATGTTTTCAAGCGGCCTCTTGTAAATCAACTTGAACGTTGGCTGCGCACGCTGAGATAGGTTATTTTGACAGGCAACATACGCATGCAAGACGCGTCCCACGCGCTCGGGAGCGTCACTATCTCGCGATACTTGAGAAGGGTTGCGCAATTGCTCAAGGTTCGACATGAATTTCGTCATTACTGACAAGAGGCGGGCACGTCCATGACGCGAGGAAACGATGACGCACTGCGTCTCGGAACAGCGTCGTCACTACACCACTTCACACCACTGCCTCAGTCATACCGGGGCCTTTCAAATTACTCGGGATTGCATCACTCTCGTCGATTCGTGGAGAACTCGCAACGAACGTACTATCAATGATTCAGATCGAACCCCTATCAACCCATGGTGAAGGACGATCCTCCTCTGCTCCACAGACCCAGGCCCTGGTCGGGTGTCACCCGGACATCGCCGTCATATACCCCTAATCAACGTCGACCCGCGTTTCGAGTCCCAGTTCTTAGCGGCCCTCGGTCCTCGGTGCGAGCGAACCAACTCGATCCCAGAATCGAGCATCATCCGGGCCAGTTTCGATCAATCCGAGTCCATCAGTCGATCGATCCGAGTCCTCCAGGGAACCTTGGAGGCAAGTCCAGTCCTAATCACGAGTTAATGCGACTGCCCACCAATCATCGTTCACTCTGCTCGCACGTTCTTTCGGTCGCCAAACGTTCGCTCCTCGGTCCTGGAGCCAGCTGGCCTAGCACCAGGATAGGGGTGACTGTCCACCCATCATATTACGCCGCCACTCCACCTTCCCGAACCAGCCCGTTGAGCGATTCTAATTCGACCGAATCGCTGCTAGCCCACCGCCTTCGATTGGCGTGCCACCTCGGACGGGCTGGGGAACTCGGATTGAATCCACCGGGTGCTAGCTGCTACTACTCGCGCTTCGACGCGATTGCGTAAGGAGAGTTGGATGTCGGACGTGGTCGTAACTTCTAGAGCCACGAGACCGCTCGATGCGATGAGATGGGCACGAGCATTAGAACACAGCAGTCTGTGCGTTGCGTTCGGACTTGTTCACCATCCTGGCAGTCGTTAATTTTGATTTCGTTGGCAGTGTCGTCCGCAACTCGTTAATACTGTCGACGTACGCTCGGAGTCTTGCCAACGATCCTCGGTATTCGGCCTTGGCTGCGAGCCACTAGTCTAGGCTACGCTTAATCCCTGGTATTTTGGATCGGGCTGTGAGGCTGAGTACCACCAATTACCAGCGCGCTCCAGGATCCAATTGATCGATCATCGATTATTTAATAGGAAGTTTCAACAAGGCCTGACAACCTCCGAGAAAAGGCATTTTTGTCGTTCTTATCGCTCTGAGTTGTCTGTGTTTACTGGTGTTGGACGAATGGAAGGTGGGTTCACTTTGATCCTTTGTTCTGGAGGAGCGAAATTAAATGATGATGACAAACAGACAACAGGGAAGAACGCCAGACGTCACTAGTCACTCGGACTTCGCAACTTCTTACAGGGGAGCCCAGCCAACGTCGCGGGTCGCTCGTGTCTGGCAGGAAAACCTGGCAGTGTAGGTACGGCTCGGAGTTCGGTTGATTGATTAATCGATCGATCGATCGACCTTATCGATGCTCAGCTATTGGCAGACACGGGCAATACCAGCGAGCGAGGTGACAGTTTCTCAGAAGCGTTGTCGGCGCAAAGAGCAAAGATTCCTTCCTTCCTTGGACTCCTTGGACTTCGTACCACCACCGCCTCGTATCTCACTGGCGATCGGGCGAACGACCACGAGCCTGAATGGAAAAAAGAAAAAGTCTATCTATCCCACGAGGGAGAAATGAACGCAAAAAGCACCTAGCTCAAGGGTCGAAACAACAACGACCGACGTCTGTCGTCACTCACACGTTGAACCGAACCTTCTCATCTCGGCATCAATGACAATATTTGGCAAATGACAATGACTTGACGAACGTCAAATCACGCCATGTCAATGTCCACATATCGAAGAAGAAGAAGAAACACAGATGAGTCGTTCGACATTTGACCATGACAAAAATAAACATCATATTTGTCTTCGACGACTGCGAACTTGGCTCCATCGATGCGCCAGAAGTGACTAGAACTCCTCATGTCCCCACGCCTCAAGTCCTTCCTTCTCTTCTCTTCTCTTCTCTTCTCTTCCCTCACTCAGGCTTGCAGACAAGTCAAACGCCACCGTCCGTAAACAAAACGAATGATATTATAAAATGAATGAACGTTGCGAATGCCACCGAACTACTGACGAGGCTCGCTCGAGACAGGCGAATGAATATACACGCAGAGTTTCCCAGCCGCTTCTCTCCTTCTCCCTTCCCTTCACCTTCCTCCTCCGCTCCGCCATGCAGTTTGTACTAAGTAAGTAGGTAGATGGAAGAATGAAATGAAAATCGAACAAAAGGTGTAAGAGCTTTAGCATGGGCGAAAAGCAACTATGAAGCGAAGTCCGTTTGATGCATGAGAGTATCGAAGTAGGAGAAAGAGCAGCAAAGAAAAAAAGAAAAAGATGACATGACATGGATGCAATTCAGTTCACGGGCAACAGTCGGCTCAACGCGCACCGAGCCGTTCCCTACAGAGCGGGCATGTTTGGCTCCGGTCCAGCCAGTTTTCCAAACACTTTTCGTGGAACCTAGAACGACCGCGACGTCGTCAGTAAATGAGAGGCAAAAATCAAACACAAAGAAACGAAACGAAACGAAACGAAACGCCTCCCACAAAAAAAGGTGACGGACACGCACGCATGTTTACAAGTCGCCCCCAAGATCGCCCCGTCCCCGTTCTTGAATTGCGACATGCAAATCGCACACTTTTCCACGGCCACGCCCAACAAACTCATCTTGAGCTTCACACGTCCGTCTCGCGTTACCCGTTTCCGCACGAGCTCGACCTTGCCTACGTGACACCCCGACACCGGATCCGGATCCAGACCCAGATCGTCCGCACAGTTGGACTCGGACTCCTCCTCATCATCGTCCAGGATATACTCCGCATCATTGTCTACCGACGGGAGCTGGAGGACGGAGGCGGACGGGGGCGGGGGCGGGGTAGCAGGCCCCAGGAGGTCCGCAATGAGAAGAAGCGCCTATGTAGCAAGGGAAGGAAGAACGTTCGTTCATGCCGTACGACTCGAGATCGTCATTCATCAAAGGACAAAAGGAACTCACGTCATAATTCGACCCGTCCGACATGCCCTCATGATCGCCCAGACTGGAAACCAGTCCGTTTATGTCTGGGACCTCACTGGCAGTCGGGGTCATCTGCATCGACGTGTCAAAGTATTCCACCGAACGACTGGCGGCGGTGGAGAGCGTGAGGCTAGACGCCGAGGCGGAGGCATAGCCACTCGTTGTGGGGGTCAAGGGCCCAGGAGGGCTCACCGTGCCGCTATCGCTTGCGTTGTCGTTGTCGTCGTCACCGACATCGTCGTCGAGGCCGAGGAAATCCATGCAAAGAGGTGTAGTAGGGTTAGAGGTAGGTGTTGGAACGGTATCGAGGCTGTCATCGTCAAGGTCGATGAGAAGCCCTTCTGGGATGGGAGGTGTGCTGGGGGCGCCGGAAACGATCAACTTCGGATGGGGAGGGACATGAGCCACGCCCTTGTCGAGAATCCAAGTAAGTGATGGAGAGATAGGAGGAGTCGCTGGAAGCGGTCTCCCAGGGTAGTGACGCCGAGGAGATGGCTGAGCGGTCGCAGGAGGAAGGCTTTGCGTCATGTTCGGTAGTGGGGGAGGTCCAGAAGGGAATATCGAAGAGTAAGCCGGTGCACTTCGCATGCCCATGTCCCTCGAAAGGGATCTTCCACGCACGAGGGCATGCACATCAGGCGAACGGACGATACGCTCAGTGGCAGACCGTGTAGGTAGAGAACCTAACGCTGGGCTAGGCATGATGGGAAGATCGGGATCGTGCTCATAGGCTAGTATCGAGGGCGGCGGAGACGAGACTCGTGGGGTTCTGGAAGGCAGGGAAGGCTCATAATTCCTACGGGGAGGCTCCGAAGCGACCCCACGCTCCGCGAGGGTCGGAACTCCCGCAGAAATGTCCTCATCAGCTAGCGTGTTTTGCGAGAGGGATGTAGTAGAGGTATTGAAGGTCGCCGTCGAAGTGACCGAGATGGGTGACACCGGTGCACTCGACGCGCCCATCTGACCTCCACGACTGGAGGTCGTATGGCGACGAACATGTCGAGAAACAAACGGCGGCGACGCAGGCCGATGTACTTCCGTACCGATCAACTGCGAAATCTGCACCGTACTTCCCTTACGCGAACGGACGACCGGGAACTTTGTCGACTGGCCGACGAACGCATCCGGCGGCGTCGACCTCGGTAGCTGTCGCATCGACCTTTTCTGAGGCGTCGCAGGGGGAGTCGGCGGTGGTACAGGACCATTGATAGATGACTCTCCAGAGGGAGCCTCATCAAGTACTTCCCAATCCTCCAGGGGTTCGCTTGATGCACGCTCTTTCGTCTTCCGATGGAACCGTAGACGCGTACGATGGGGAGTGCCGTGGTGAGATGGCGAAATGTTGAGTAGCGACGGGGTGCTCTTAAAGAACGGACTGGGGTTGCGGAGCAACGAAATCACAGACGAAGACGGCTGAGGCGAATGCGAGCGGGCACCATGGAAAAATCGCGAGGGAGAGCCAGGAATGCTTGGCATCCGGTGGTGCTTCGGGGTGGGAGGCGTGGAGGACAAATCCGAGTTGTTATCCCCCTGGTTTCGATCGTTCTCATACCGATCGCGGCTCTCAGGAATGCGAAGAGACAGTTGAGATGCCAAGAAGCGGGCCTGCGAACCTGGGTTGCGAGAGACGGTGGGCTGACTTGCGAGCCGAGCTCGGAACGGAACAGGAGAGCCTCCCTGAGGCACGGTCGTTTCAGTCCTCAGCCTGTATCTCTGCACGCGCTCGTCCAAGGGAATACCACGCACGCGGTCGAGTTCCCAGCGCTCGGACGGCTCCAAATCAACGAGTTCGAGGCTGGATCTGTCCTCCTCGTGCGGAGGCTGCAATAACGACAGAGATGCAGTATCGATAGAGAAGGTATCGCTTCTATCGGATCCCCCATGGAGAGACCGAGCGTCGGGCAAAGGCAGAGAAGCTACGGTGAGTGCAGGCGAGGCGAGGCGAGGGTGGGGGGGACCACTCTGGTGTACGTAGTTTTCTGAAACGAGAGTAGATACGGCGGTAGCTGACTCGTACGTGGGCGGTGGTGGGAAATCTAGAGGAAGAGCCAGGACACATGAGAGGAAGAAGGGGGCATGTGAGGACGACCGACCTGCTTCGTCGCGCATTCTGGAGGGCTGCGCCTGCCTACGAGAGCCAGCGCCTCTGAAGTTGTAGGAGAGGTTGTACTGAATTTCCTCTTCGTATCTGTCCTCTCTTTTCTTCTTCGATTTGGACTTGTGGGACCGAGGGGTGTTATCGGGAGTGGAGTGCGGTGGATGACGAGCATTGAGAGTGGAGCTGTGGGAGAGATATGGCGCTGCCTGAGCTGGTTCGGCAGACCTCTTGCCCGAGGTCATCGTATAGCACTGAGAAGGTGAGTGCAGATGGGAGACAAGGGCGAAGAATGCACGACACGCCTTTACCTGCTGCCGTGCCGACATGCCCTTCTCTTGTTTGGAGTTCTTTGGCAACGGAAACTCGCCGAGAGCATGTTCTTTTCGGCCGGTCCTCGTTGCGAACTATCCATAGCGGAACTGACCTCCTTCCATGCCGATGCCTCGAGGAACTACTATAACTGCCTTTCTAGGGTTAAACATTCCCACGCCATTTCCCCGGTAATGAAATACCAACCCGGCTCGCTTGATACCCACCGTTTGGTCCGCCATCAAGCGTGAGCTATTGTAGTACCTCTACTACGCGTGCCGCAACGGTAATTTAGAACAACGTACGTTTTTTGACGACGGCGGCGTTGCAAACAAGTGCGCATGCATGCCTACCACTCGACACACGTCTACCAGCTCGCTAAGCACGATTCCAGGGTTCTATTTAGCAGAAGACGGCTTTGATGTCGATCGCAACTTGGTCAAGGCGTCGATGTATCTTCCGCATTAATGTGCGCTGCTGCCCACGTCGCCAAACATGCTGCGCGCGTGCGCCTCTGCGTCGGTTTCGCAACTTGTCAAGGGTATATTGATTCACAAGTCTATATATCATTCACGACGTCATTACATACAAGTCATCTACCAAAGAGGACGGTTGGGCGTTGAGACTCTCTCACCCGAAATCACTGACTCACGAAAGAGAGAAAGACCTCAAAGCAACGAACGTAGTGAAGTAATGACAACGAAACACGTCAACGTCAAGGCCACTGACTAGCCATTCGACCACCACTTCCAAAACATGCTAACAGAATCATAGAAATATACGATGTTTTTGTGGACCATTGCATAGAATGAAAGAAATTAAGAGAGCAAAAGAAAGTGGATGCAGAATGGCGACAGTCAAACACGTGGCGGATGGAATAGTATAAATCTAGATTACATGAGGATATTCGCTGCTCATTAATTTCTCTCAACGAGGCTGTGAATCAGCGAAGAGCAAGAAAATATCGCACCCATCCGCACCCAGGCAGGTCCAACATCTATGCAGCAGTTCGGCTTGGGTTGCGAGCCAGAGTAGCGCCGGTTCGTTGAGCTTGGATACTGCTGAAACGTTGCAGCTCCTCGGGCTTCATAGTAATCTTGCGGCCAAATCCAACTTTGCGCACAGCACGACGGATGAACGAGACGCGGTTCGAGTACATGGATTCGTGAATCGAAGCGGCGCGGGACTGGGTGCGAACGATAGGGATACCACCCTCGGATGCCCTGGCTGCTGCCTCCATAAGCTGGCGATCATGGCGCTCGCGCATTCTCTTGATGATTGTCGCCTTCATAGCAAACTTGATCCAGTCCAAGGGCCAGAACCAGACAATGTTCTAGAACATAATGAGCAATTGACAAAATGATGCCGGGATACTCACCCAAACCCAAATGACACCAATCCAACCACCGGAAATTGCCTCAATCTGGGTGAAGCCCCAGTTACCATAGGCAGCGATAATGGAAGACACGAGTTGAGCGATGCAGAACGCGACCATAAGGGCAACGGAGGGACGTTCCATAAAGAAGAACCCGTGGGAACGCGTGACAAAGATAAGTGCCTGCGAGATGATGGCAACTTGAAGGTAGACAATTGTATGGAGCTGAGGATCATTGGCACCCTGGGGGAAAGCTCCCCCTCTGAAGTTGACTCCGAACTTGTCGTAGAAAAAGGAAGTCTTCAAGATAATGGCGACAAGAGCGATGCTAAAAACAATGTCAGCGAGAAGAAGCACGCGACCAAAGAATCCCGTACGTCGAAGCGGTCAAGTAAATGCCATAAGCGATGGCATACGAGAAAATTTCTGCCAGATCCCAGGCATCCGGTGTCATCGAGGGCAAGACACGATCAACGGACAACGTCATGATGGTACCGTCGTTCAGCAAGGCTATAATCAGGACCATGAAAGGAGGGAAGTCGAACTTGAATGCGAATGCCAAGATAGCGAAGCAGACGACGATACGGATGGTGACAGCACAAGCGTAGATCGAGTAATTGCGCATACGTTGGAAGATGATCCGCGATCCGCGAATGGCGTGAACGATAGTAGACAAGCCTGGCTCAGTCAGCACGATATCAGCAGCACCGCGTGCAGCATCCGTGGCGCCTTCAACTGCAATACCGACATTCGCGCGGGAGAGCGCTGGAGCATCATTGGCACCGTCACCAGTCATAGCACACAAATGTCCCAAACCCTGCAAGCGCTTGACAATTTCGTACTTGTGTTCGGGGAAGACACCAGCAAAACCATCCGCATCCAAAATCATGTCATCAAGGCTGAAGTGCTTGCTGCCTGGGGGAGGACCATCTTTCAAAACCTTGGCGGGATACATGTGATCACCCAAACCGAGACGACGACCAGTTTCCTTTGCAATTGCCAATTGATCACCAGTAACCATCTTGACCTTGACACCAAGAGCGATAGCGTCGTCGATAGTCTGTTTAGTGTCCTCTCGAGGGGGGTCAAAGATGGCGAGAAGACCAATCAACTCGAAACCGTTGCCCTCCGCCTCCGGATCGTCACCCTCCAGCTCCTCATAAGCAACCGCGAGTGCACGAAGACCACGAAGGGCAAACTCCTCAACATCGGCCTCCAGCTTGTTCTCGATTTCGTCCGTTTTGTTGCGAGTGCAAAGCTCAATGATGATACCCGTCATACCCTTGGTGACACGCTTCAACTTCCCAGATGACTCCTCCAGGTAGGTTATTTCCGTTCGCTTGTCCACAGGATTGAACGGCTTGAAATCCAATAGTTTGATGCCAGCACGAGCGCGAGAAGTGTCACCGAGAGCACCGACAACGGAAGAATCGATTGCATCCTGGTTTTCAGTACGAGAAGCGTACGCGGCAAGCAACATGACGTCGTCGGCAGAGAATGGACCATAAGTGCGGATGGTAGATTTGTCGATGGTGAGCTTGTTGGTGGTGAGGGTACCCGTTTTGTCAGAGCAAAGAATCGTGACACCAGCGAGTTCCTCGATGGCGGTGATGCGCGTCACGATGGCCTTGTGCTTGGCAAGCTGCTGAGCGCCGACAGCGAGAGTTACGGACAAGACAGTGGGCATAGCAATTGGGATACCACCGATCAAGAGGACGAGGATGTTGTTGAGACCACGACGATAGTTGTATCTGAAGCCGGCATAGAGAACGAGAATTTCAGCAACGACGAAGATTCCGATGGAAACCAAGCAGAAGGAGCCGATTTGCGCCAAGATCTTTTGCAAGTGACCGGTAGTGTCATCATCCTGACCGACGAGAGAAGCCGCGCGTCCGAAGAAAGTATTTGCACCAGTTGAAATGACGACACCTTCGGCCTCGCCCTGTTTGCAGGTCGATCCACTGCAGAGGGCACATCAGCACGAAGCGGGTCACAAGCAAGAATGACTACGAACGAGAAACATTGATCGCCAACCTTCTTACTCTGGGGAAGCGATTCACCCGTAAGAGCAGCTTGGTCGATGGACACGTTGATGGCTTCCGTGAGACGACAATCCGCCGGGACGATATCACCGATCTTGAACGAGATCATGTCACCCGGGACCAGATCAGAGGATTCGATTTCGGACCAGGCATCATTACGCCTGACTTTTGCTTTGGGCGCGAGGGATTCCATCAGTGCCTTGACAGCGTTGCCAGCGTTGCGTTCCTCATAGAAACCGATTGTGGAGTTGATAAACAGGAGAAGGACGATACCGAGGAAATCTTCCCAGTCTGGGGGTTGACCTTCACCATTTGAGAGCACAATAGCAACGAGGGCGGCACCCTCCATGACCCAAGATAGCGGATTCCACATGAAACTCAAAAACTAACGTCGAACGGAAAAAAAAAATCAGTACAAATAAGGTGCATATATGCGATGGGCTTACCTGAAGGAATGCGCTCTGCTCTTCAGACTCGAGTTTGTTATGGCCGAAGATCTCAATGCGACGATTCGCTTCCTCCGTGTTCAATCCATTCTCATCGCACTGCAGGAGCTTGAAAACGTCCTCGACGACAATCGTTTCTAGGTCGACCTTTTCCTTGTCGTACAAATCTTCAGCCTTTAGCTCGATCTTGATGCACAAAAGATTAGCAAATGAGAAGAGCTAAGTCTGAAACACGACAAACCAGAGACATGTCCACATTTGCATCTATGCGAGAGATGAAAAGCTGCACGCAGACCAGACAGAAAAGTACACATACGTGTTGGCTTCTCCTCCTCGTGACCAAAATCCTTGTACTCTCTTTTACGCGGTGCCCCGGGAGTGACGTCGGCTATGGGCGACTCGTCTCCCTGCGGACCAGGTTCCTTTTCCACGTTTGGCTCCGACATGGCAGTGTGTTGGAAAGAGGCGGGGGGAAGCCCTTCAGACGGAATCTAAGGAGGCGCGTCGAAAAAGACAAAGTGGATGAAAGAGTGGGAGAGTGTGAACGGCGTAGCGAACGGACTTTATATTTGTGGCGAAAAAAGCCAGCCAAGAGATCAAAACAAGACAAATATGCACAAACACCCCGCTTATCACACCCACCCGGTTGGAATCTAAACACTGGGACCCCAGTGGGAACCTTCGGCACGATCTGGCCGAAACACCTTCCTTGTTCCGTGTTTTCCCTACCTCGTGCGCTTGCCTCTTTTACGCTCTAACACCGTCACTTTCTTCACAAGCAACCCGGCGGAATGGAGACCAGTAGTCTGTCTGAAAGACATCCTTATACAACATGGAGGTATGCCATGCATTGCATTCCGCGGACACTTTGTTTTGTTTTTGAAAATACGGAGAGACCCGACAATTCGCAACGAATCGCAATCCCAGAGTTCGGCTAAACCACCTGCAAACCGTGCGTGTTAAACCTTAAACCCTTGGGCTCCCATCTCCCCCGCACATGCGATTCGAGCCCAAAATCACACCGCGGAGTTGTTCCCTGAATCCTACTTTCCCTCTACGGGCGAAACTTGTACAGGTTCGTCCACCACTTTGATGGTTAATCATCGTGTTGATGCGAACTTGAAAGCCCGTATGATTCAAGGGTTTGATCTCAAGTATCCGAGCGGCCGTACGACGAAAGACCACATTATACAAGTCACCGATGCCGATCGGCCCGCAAAGTTTGCCGAGCGACCATGACTGAGCCAAGTGGGAGTCTTTTTCGCCGTACGTCGTCCGATTTCACCCTGGGGCGTAATCTCCACATTTCGGACTGTGGCCTCGATCTTTGTAGTGGGTGGCATGATGCCAACTAATTTGGCTCATCATCGAACAAGCTTCTCGGAATATGGTTAGAACCGTTAACACCTTGGATTGCGGTCCAAAGTATATTCGACTTCACACATTCGTAAGAAGCCACAAACGTGCCCTGTCCTTGTGTCGAACCTCAAGCGAAGATCATATGGCCTAGGAATGCATCTCCTTGCACTCCCTGTAGCCATCATACAAACAGCCTATTTCACTGCAAATGAACCGCGGTCGGAGCCCTGTTCAAGATGCAGGGAACTGTTCTATATTTAGCACCCACTCCCAGGCACTTGCCCATGCCCACCAAGCATCTTCTTACAATATGTACCTCACACTTTCCTGTCGTCGACCGTGACTGAGCATTAACAACTTGCTGAACATCGCCCTCGGAATACGACTGCGTTAAGCAAGAACACTCATCGCAGTGCAGCTGCGACCGCCGCTGTGCGTGGCACTGACACACATTAAGCCACGTTCATGACGCACCTAAACTGTTTGTATCCAAGATACCGGTGCCGTCACTGGTTGGCTACATCATGGGACGCCTTTGGCAAGACCTCATGCCAAGGGCCTGATCGAACGATTAGATAATCCGCATCACCATTCGGCCGAAATCCCCCACGGTAGTCTAGACCGTCTATGAGGTTGCCGCGTTGAGAGGAAAACCGTAGATAGACGCGGCAACCTCTGATCACCAGACTACTAGAGCTGAGGTCGCCGAGGCCCTCAGGTACTCATGCCGACTCCCCTTCCCCTCCCCCATTGCGTCACGATTGCGTTCCTCCAATAACGTAACTCCGAGTCTACGCCCTTCCGTCAACTCCCGCTGTATACATAATCGTAATAAGCTATGTAAGTCACTGATCTCAATTTTCTCATGCAATATGCGCGAATCAAGCGTTTCGTGACACGGCGGCGCGAGGAACAAACTCTCCGTCAGGTCAGAACAGATCTACAGTCAACGGCCTGGGAGTGTTTCGAATCGTTCGCCGGTCATGAAAATGCATCATGACAGCGGATCTGAAATTCTGCTCTATCAGCGGGATAAATGCGAGTAGGACTGCGCTTTGCCTCCTGGGTTGATCGCGCCGTCCTCGCCCGATTGAGCCAAGGCCCGGTGGAAACCGTGACCAGGGCCGGCGACCCCGCGGGTTACATATACCCACGTTTGGACCCGAGGCGTCGACGGGTTGCCTCCGGGGTGTGTCTCTTGCAAAGGAACGCGAGGGATTCCGATGACCCTGTCACAATCCCGGTGCCACGCGCCCGTTCAGGTCCATGGGCAAGTTGTGCCTCAGGGTTCCTATCCTAACCATTCCCATTCCCAACTCACAAGCATCTGAACCTGCTCCTCAGATCGTGACTTGCGTCGTGCATTCTCCGCCACTCTTGTGATAGGAGAAGTTACTGCTCCTCCACGCCCGGTCGGCTTCACGTTGATGCAGAGCCTGAGGTCTTACATGTTAGGGCTGATGTCATCACGTGCGCCTCACCGGACGACGCGATGAAATCGGATACCGCATGGCGAACCACGCGCTGCTCATTGCATAGCCGTCGTCGGGTTTTAAAGCGTTCAGCGGCCCCGGGTCGCAGCGCAGGCCGGGTGACCCTGAGACCCGAATTATCCAACGTCCGATGGTCCATGATTCAAATGATGAATGTATGACTTGTACTGCCTTTGATCACACCACTGGGCGTACACTCCGTCCCTTCCGCACGTATGTAATTGGGACCCCGTCTCGCCCTGGCACACGACGGTATGTTCAGTTCTCCATTGGGTTCAAATCCACCACCACAGTCAAAACGATTCCGTCTGTCCGTCCGTATATCTATCTATAGACGAGCAGAAATAGATACTTACGAACGTTATTAATAGGCGGAAAACCGCACTATTAATATATCTATCAAAGAGCTCGTTGGTTTATATAGATGCGATAATGGCAGCTCCGTCTCCGAGAGCGGTTTATCTGTCAATCGCTTCGTTCCGTGCTTCTTAACATTCGGAGTCAATGTTTCCGCGACTCAAACTGCGGCGTTCCGAATCGGACCAGTACCGTGACCTCGGTGTAATGCATTACAGCTGTTTTCAATATAGCGCGGAAAACCCATAATAATAAATTATGTTTTCTTCATCCGGAGAGAGTGAAATGGACCCGAATCACGAAGACGGGAGATAACGTTGGTGGCTCGCCAATGAAATTGTGTATGCGGGCGAGCACCAGAACGGCATCAAAGAACCCGACGAAGCAGGAAGTTGTAAGAATTTGGTAAGAATTCCATTGAACACATAAACAAAGAAGGTCGAGCGTGTGAGTACATGAAGATCCAAATGGGAGGCTCCACTCGGCGGGAACAGCGAAGTGTAACCGCCGACCGGCATCATAGGAGTTCCAGAGACGACACCAGCTCGGAAGGTTGTTTAGATACCTACTAATGCCGCTTCGCTCCATCGAGGCGTCCTGAACTTCAAGCCTTGGGTGTGTTCTCAGCACAAACTCTCACCGTACTCGATACGAGTCAGAAACATTCAACAACCCATTGCCTTCAGCACCTGGTCAAAGTCCGACATAACTAATAATAAAATAATAACAGGTTAGTTACTTGCCAGATCGTCAAAACGACGCCCAAGAAGACCTGAGCAGTATGTATGCATGATCATCAACAGTGTGAACACACCAATAACCAAAGCAGGTAGAGAACCGGGAAGGGGCTCGCAAGTTGCAACGACGATGACGTTGAATTTGGTGCCATGGACTCCCGCCTGTGCATTCTACAGCAGCTCGACGGCCCAGCTGGTTCATACCACCCACCTCTCAGATTCGGAGAGTCGCGCTACGGCCATCTTGAGCCTACTCCCGGCCTACTCCCGCCAACTACGATAGTTCAACGACCCTGGAAGGACAGCGTTCAACCCGATGTTTTCAAGTACCATGAACTCCACTGTTAAAAATTACATGAATAGATCAAATTCGTAAACATCCAGGTCACCGGGAACGTTCGCGATTATTCAAGCCAGGTCCGCAAACCCGACCTGTAAATTAGTGTAATCGAACACGCTGTATACGCCCTGCAGAAAAGTCATCCCAATATTCCAAAATTCTGGGCCATATGGTCAGTACGAGTCGCAAAAGGGGGTTCAAGTTCTGAAATCTCACTGATACGCGAGCGCTGGGCGACGATGGCGCTGAGACAGTTGAGAGAACCTCCCTCAGTCGGATGAAGTCTCAGAACTTCGGGAGGGATTTCAAACGACCTGCCACCGAAGGTGAAGCTCACTGCTGGGAAAGAGTCGCACGGTACTGCAGGATGTCGATGAAAAACAGGTACAGAACACAATCGGAACTCACGGTGATAGATACCAAAGGCTCCACCTTCGTGGAGGGTACCGCCAATGCGTCCGTACAGCTCTGAAACCCGTTCCCAATCTCCGTAGATGTAGTTTGCACCAGTATCGAAAATAGCAGGTACATTTTCGAGGACTGTATTACCATTAACACGAAGATCGTCCATGGACACCTGCCACATTCCCTACATAAATGCCGATGTCAGCAACATCCACTCCCATCTACCATTTTAACTCACAGGAACTGTTACGTGTGTATAAGTGATATCACCATTGTACAGCATACTGTTTGTTCCACCAACGTACATCTCGGCCCCAGAAGAAGAGAGTTTAAATGCGAATGTCGGATTGATTAGCCTATTTTGTCTGACAAGCGATTCAAACAGCGGAATAGTACCAGATCTCGAGACAGAAGGGAAGGCCAATCCCAGTAAACCGTCTGCATTCCCATTGTTCGGTAACGTAGAAAAAATGTACGATGTTACAGAACCAAAGGTCTGTGGGTCTGCCTAGTTTGGCGTCAGAATTCAATGATCGTGTTCATATGCGATACAAAACATACAGTGAATCCAGCGATGGTCACATTATCAGTATATTGATCACCTTCGACCACAAGTCCATCTCCATATTGGGACCGAAAATGTATCCTCTGGTTCTTGGCAGATTTGGATGATTTGGGATCCCAAAGGTCGCGATTTCCGTAAATCCCCAAACAGCCAGTCTGCAGCACCCACATACCGCTGTGTTGAATTGAACAAAACAGATGTATGAACTAAAAGAAAGTACCCACCCTGCACCAGTGTCGATGCGGACTGTGACATAGATCAGCTTTAATATATATATCGGAATAATACAAGGATGATTCACCCTTCAAGGTCTTGGCAGGAGTACCGATGGAAATTTCGCACATCCACATATTATCTTCATAAAGGGCTAGCGGGATGCTAGTGCCACGCGTTCCGAGTCTGGACTCCGAGTCGCTCCGTTTCACAGCGAAAGGATGCATCATTCCCGTGTTCATCTCGTAATTGTCTAGGCCGCTAAGGATCTTCCTTAAAAAAAGCCCTGAGCAGACGAGATGTAACGACTCGGATTCATTCCACGTACTCCCTGACTGATATACCATGAGAGTTGATTGTATCAAGATCAATGGTTTTGGTGGAGTCCAAAAAGGATGACTCTTTGGCGAGCGGTATGGCTATGCCACCCGCCTTCCAGTCTGGTATGGGATTCGCAATGGCCAGAGCAACCAGTCTGCCGGTGACTGCAAATATGGTTATCGTAATGAGTCGCATTGTAGAGGTATAATGGAAAGGACTGACGGTGAAACACCCACCTACAGGCCTTTATAATATCCACGGCCGGCCCATCAGGGATAGAAACAAAACGAATGATGCATACATAGGTCAAACTGATGATACAAGAACGCGGCGCAAAACGGAACTCATGGTCTATTTCAAAGGGACAAATTTTCTCCTGAGTTACATAAGCGTTGGCACCTGTCATGCTAAGCGCACTCAAGACCTGGATCTGCGAAGCGTTCCCTTCTAAGCCGGCTTTCAGCGTCCAAGACATCCCCGACCTCACAGGCAAGGTAGTCATCGTCACAGGTGGTAGCACAGGCATTGGGAAGGAAACGGTCAGGGTACGTTTCGTGTTTTCAAATATCCGTTTTTCTGTTCCAGCTCTTGTGTTGTTACTAAGGCGTGTCACCAGGCCCTCCTAGCTCACGGAGCGCGAGTATACATCGCAGCACGAAATGAGGCGCACTCCGAAGACACGATCCGCCAGCTCAAACAAGACACGGGCAACGAGGCTATTTATTTGCGCCTTGACTTGGCAAATTTGAAAGCCGTCAAAGCGGCTGCGGAGGAGTTCTTGAGGTCCGTGCGTTCTTTTCTACTCCAGCCACTAGTGTTGATATACCTTACGTCTATACAGCAAAGAATCGCAGCTTCATATTCTCTTCAATAATGCGTGAGTGTGCCTGAGACTCGAGATCAAACGTTTTGTGGAACAGAAATCTCGGCAGCGGTGTCATGCTTCCCCCAGTCGAATGGCTCACTGAAGATAGATACGACCTCCAATTCGGCACAAACGTTCTGGGTATGTCTCTATCCTGCTCCCTTCTGCTCCACGTTGCGTCCTGACGTCCACAAATAGGACACCACTACTTTACCAAGCTTCTCCTCCCAACTATGATTGCCACCGCGAAGATGAGCTCGGACGGCAAGACACGCATTGTTACCACTTCCTCGTCTGGTCACCTCTTTGGTCGCCTCGACTTTGACACGTTCGAGGACTCGCCAAATCGACGAAAACAAGGCTCAGGTTTGCTGTACTCCCAGAGCAAATTCGTATGTACCACTTAAT
The DNA here is from genome assembly GCA_038091415.1 of Leccinum variicolor. Taxonomy (NCBI): domain Eukaryota; kingdom Fungi; phylum Basidiomycota; class Agaricomycetes; order Boletales; family Boletaceae; genus Leccinum; species Leccinum variicolor. The sequence continues at coordinate 24,291 of JBBPOK010000221.1, read as the reverse complement.
AGCCCTGCTTTTAGGCTAAGCGTATCTGACGTCTTAATGATACGAACGGGGTAGGCAAACGTGGTCGTTGCACTCGAGCTTGCACGGCGGTACGGTGACCAGGGCATCGTGTCCACCTCTCTCAATCCCGGGAACATTAAATCGGATCTGCAGCGCCACTTGCCCTCATTTGTGACGTCCATCGCGGTAGGTCGACCATCCCTGGATATCGGAAGGGTTATTTATCATTGAATGGATACCATGACGCGATTTGCGGCAGGCTTACATCATCATGTATGATACGCCATTTGGCTCATTGACGCAGCTCTACGCCGGGACGATGCCAGAGGCGGTGGGACTCGGTGGTAAAGTAAATCTCCGTCATTAGTGTCTGAGCTGCCGCGGGGGTACTGAAGACTTGTCTTCCTTCTCTAGTATCTCGCACCTTGGGCGCGCGTTGCCAGCCCTTTGAAGGAGACACAAGACCCCGAGCTCGGCGGAAAGCTTTGGGATTGGCTCGAGGAGCAAGTGAAGAATGTGTGATGGAACAGTAAGTACTGGTAAATTTGGCCTGGATAGATAGTTCAACATGAAATACACCACCTGGCGGAGTTCCAGACGGACGAGCAAGCAGAAGACAACCCGAATATCCCTCTTCGCACATAGTCTGGCACACTTTGCCTGCCCATCTCCTGACGCATGAATAGGGTCGCCCAGAAACTTGATAACGTGGGAGAGTGCAGTGGGCATTCAACCCAATGAGACGTGAGATCCCTTCAGCTCTGGTTCTCCCAACATTACCTCAGTCGATCAATATTTCAAAATCACGATCCACGAGCAGACCCGGGACTCACTGTCGAATCACCGCAAGGTAATTTTTTCTCTCGAAGTGGTCTCCGGTTGGATCCTTCAGTTTTCCTCCTCAAACAGCCAGGTACGCTCTCCGATCAATTAATGTGGCCGCATCGTCGATTCATTGACACCCTTGTCGATCTCAGCATGGTGTTTGTACAGCTCTGGGACAGTATTATCGGCGTCGGCACTGGCAGTGCACTGTATGTGCCGCACGTTATAAAAAGGGCGGGTCCCTATGGCCTGATGGGATGTTACTTTAACTCCACAAATCGCATGGTTATAGCCTCTACAACAAATTTTTCTGTGAATCAGGACGGCGAGTCGTGCGTCGCGCGGCCGATTTCGCTTCTTGTATTCTTCGGCTCCAAACACCGCGGATAATAGATTTACACACGAAGTGTTCGCGGTGTGTACACCGTCCAACATTCGTTTATCCTATTGCGTGTGACAATTTTAGCTGGAACTTGCTCGCATCTCGTATTTCCGATCATTTATTTGACCTCTTTAGATATGTGCTTTGCCAAGTTGCGTCGAGCATCGAAACACGTGGCTCTACGATCGACTTCCCTTGGGTTCTGAACTGTATGACTTATAAATTGGACACACATTGACGAATAATGGTGGTAATGCATCCGGAGGTACGTCGTTGACTGATGATCAACACATTGACAGTTCTGCATCGACCTAGTCCGCTATTAGTAGGCATTTCAAGCTGCGTGATGCAACAGTTTCAGCAAGTCAAAAAATATGGATCATGGATGGGCAAGCATATAAATCTCGAGCAGTCGCGTGACGACTTCAGCATCTCTGGAAGATCACATTTCCCGACGTCCAGCTTGTCTGACGCCTCCCATCCACTCATTTTTTCGCCATGTATTTTGCTACGAGCTTCATCGGTCTCGTTGCTGCTGTTACACTGGGATCTGTGATACCCGGTGTAGACAGGCGAACGGTATGTCGCTCCATATCTTTGTCGACTTGATTACGGTCGCTGACTGCATGTGTCTGCAGAACACCAATAGTATCCTCGAGCGCCAGGCAATATCAATGACAGGAAACGTATGCGGGAACACTATCGGCAGCTGCTTCCAAAATGGTCAATCCCACCCATCTGTATCTTGACCATGCCGCTGATGTACTTCATCGCAGGTTGCGAGGGCGCCTTTTCCACCAGTTATGCGACCCTTGGGACGTGCACGGCGGGTGCGTACTATGGATGCCCTTGCGACAAATGTGGCAGCGGAGATACCTTCGTTGGCTCTTGCTTTGACAACGGCTGCAATGGGGAAGAGGGCATATGCATGGACGGAACATTCTTAGGCTGCCCTTGCTCTGACTAAATCATGGGTATTGGGAATTCACGGGATAATATCTAACGTTGGTGTCGGATATCCTTGCTGTCGAGGTCATAATTTAGCGACATGCCTCACCCGCGCCTCACGCTTACGTTCTCTTCCATCTACACCCTGCTCCCGGACAGTGATTCTTCGAGACATCGGACACCTTAATCTACTCAATTTATCCTTGTGCCTCTCTGGAGATACATAGAGTGGTATGTACACATAGTGATACGATTGTTTATGGAAAACTCTTGCATGCTCGAAACGACTCGATACGCTTAATCGGTGAAGGTAGATTTACTGATCTCATTATCGCCTTTGTGATGAAGATTGTTGGATGGACAATAGTGCAACTCTATAGGACCTGCAAGATATCATGTCTTTAACAAACAAACTGAAATTGAGTATTACTTTGAATTCCTGGAAACAGGTGGAAAACGCTACCAGTGACTAACTTAGTACTAACTAAGGTGGAGTTCAGACTCGGACTACAGTACTGTCATGTAAACGTGCGGACCGTGCTATTCGACTATGATAAAGACCCATCACAGATGACTCGTTCCCAACAGACAAGATTATGTACAGATACAAGCAACTTTATCGGAGCCTACCAGTGAGCGTGTGAACTGTGTGTGAAGAGTCTGACGGGGACAGAGCGTAGTAGGTGGCTCTCTTCTTGTCTCTGTCCCCTATGCCAGTGTTTGGCTGTTCTTTTATACTGAATTGTCTAGTGTAATCAACTTGCTACGTATGAATGCAGCATGATCAATCGAGGGCATGTGCGTGAAGCTTTGAAGCTGGACCTTGTCTAGTGCTGAATAGGCTTGAAGGTGCCAGCCGGCACCGCCCCTTGACTCCGAAGCTTCAGTGGCGAGCACCACATGCATCCGAGCGTAGCAGGCAGGTAGGTCGTTGACTGATGATCAACACATTGACAGTTCTGCATCAACCTAGTCCGCTACCTTTCGGCCATCATTAGCCATCGTGATTCAGACTCTGAAACCGTTTCAGCTGATCAACAAAAAAAAGGATCAAGATGGGTAAGTATATAATCTCGAGCAGTCGCTTGACGACTTCAGCATCTCTGGAAGATCTCAATTACACTTTCCAACGTCCAGCTGGTCTGACTCTTCCCATCCACTCACTTTGCTATGTACTTTGTCAAGAGCTTCATCGTCCTCCTCACTGCTGCTACATTGGGAGTTGCGATACCCGGTGTAGACAGGCGAGCGGTATGTCGCTCCATATCTTTTTTAACTTGATAACAGTCGCTGACGCATCGGTCCCAGGAAACTGGTATTCTCAAGCGCCAGATACCAGCGGCAGGAAACATATGCGGGGACACTATCGGCAGCTGCTACGAAAATGGTCAATTCCATCCATCTGTATCTTGATCATACTACTAACGCACTTGGTCGCAGCTTGCGAGGGCGCCTTTCTCACCAATACGTCGGTACTCGGGACGTGCATGCAGGGCACGTATTATGGATGCCCTTGCAACAAATGTGGTAGCGGAGATGGCAACGTTGGCTCTTGCTTTGACAACGGTTGCGAAGGGTCATATGGCGCATGCAGAGCCGGAATGTACATGGGCTGCCCTTGTTCTATGACATAAGTATTGGGATTTCACGGGACATTATCTAACATTGGTGTCAGAGATCCTTGCTGTCGAGGTCATTAGCGACGTGCCTCGCCTCATGCTTACCTTCTCTTCTATCGACACCCTACTCCCAGCCTGCAATGGGCTCTTCGAGACCGAGGCTCTGAGCAGACACCTTAATCTACTTAATTTTTGCTCATGTGTCTCTGGAGATACATGGAGTATGTACATACCGACACGCTTTTTCATGCGAAACTCTTGCGCGCTCGGAATGATCACTGTAATCGATGAACGTAGTTATGCCATCCCTGCGACCATGAGTCGGTATCTCAGTGTTAGACGAAACATCATATATATATGGCTGTGATCCCACTCGCCGCATGGTGGAACATTTATGATAAATTGACGAGTGATGCTATGACAAGGATATGGATGTTCTCGCCACGGGAGGTCGTCGATTTTCGGTGCTGTCAGGAATATTGACATTGTAGGAGAACTCACCGGAAACAACCGGGTGGTGTTTACAGTAAATAGAACACTGCCACAGAACTGATACTGGGGAGTCGGGACGCTTTTTCACCCGCCCGCCCTGCATACATTGTTCAGCTCAACAGGGTCCCGTCGTGCTCTGCTCTGGGCACAAGACGTTCCCTCGTGCACCACCTCTTCGTGATACCTCTTGCATGCGGCCAATAATCAAGAATCAAGAATCAAGATGGACAGCGCTGCCTCTGAGGAGCCCGTCGGCTTGGTGGACGGCAGCACTGGCTCTGGGTGTTGCATAATATATAGGTCGGATGCTGCTTCACAACAGCTAATTGAGGGCAAGAAACTGCTGAATCACTAGAATCGGGTTCCGGACGCGACACCGCGACTGGTCACCGAGGCAAGTCAGGGGTAACTGGTCCGAAGAGTCGACAGCAGATGAAACGAAATGGCACAGGCAAGGTGTAGTATATGTAACCACAACCAAGTTGGTGCGGAGAGGAAACAATATCATATTGGGCAAGTATCGTTTGTGAGTGATGCGATCCAGCGCATTCCTCTGAATCCCCACCCGAAACGGTTATATTGACGACATCACAGACTCATTGTTCTTTCCAAGCGTCTGCTTCAGCTGCTTCAGCCCTTCTCACGTGAAAAAGGAATATCTCGGAAGCGCGACCGTATAATCCAATGAAGCAAGCCTCTTGACGTACCTGATCATCTTGCGAGCTTGATTAACTGCTCTCAGTGACCCGTACACCTCATCAATTTCCTTCTTCGGTCGGCGCGCGCGTAATACGTATGCGCCAGTCTTCAATTTGACCCTAAGCAAGAACGGATTACCAGAAAACTCCAGTGACCGATACCATCCCTCTATCTTCTCTCCCCGAGCTATCTTCTCAACCCTCACCTTTAGCGCGCCCATCGCCTCCTTCAGTGAACTGGACAGACATACGTTGCCCGTACCGTGCGTTCAAATCCGACCTGCGAGTTCCCTTGCCAAGAACAAGCAAGGTTTGCGCCGATGCGTCACGCCAGTCGGCACTTCCCCGAATGCTAGTGAATGCATGACAACTTATTCTTATTTCGACTCGTGCGCATCTTATTTGTCTTACGATACTAATGACGTGAGGCTACTAAGTACATCATGATGATCCGAGGTTGCAGGGAATGAATTCATTGAAGCAGTTTCAAGTTACCGGGTCCGGCGATACACACCACGCCCGGAGTCCGGACTCGAATAAACCGTATTATCATCTGAGTCCCATGGAAAATTATAGAGATAGCGGTGGACTCGGAGGCTGGAATTTGAAGGAAAAGCTACTAGCACACCGGAGATAAAACCGGCCGCCGTCACCATGGCAGTGTGGACTGGCCGGACAATGACAGCGCTGACTCTGAAGCGAGCAGTACAAGCCAGTCTTTGACTACTAGCGGCACAGCTTGTAATTGGGCAAGAAATCGAGTACTCACTTGTAGTATGTACAACCACCAATGCCATCACGTTCGGCGCCCTGGCCCCAGGTTGTTTCATCGTCACGGTAGGAGAAATCAAATTTGGCTAATCACTTGTCCTAACTTTTAACTGTTGGTTCTAACTTGTTGCTCGATGCGGAACAACGGCTGAGATGACACAAGGTGATTCCTCCAGCTGCTTGATTGATCAAAACAGGACACGTCAGAATTTCGAGTGGTATTCCATCATTCTATATGAAGATCAAGAGGTATATAAACCTCGTCTGAAAAGCTTGGATCACTCAGTGACGACAACATCTCTGACGGTTTCAAGTTTCAGTTCGTATCACAAAACCACCCACTCGTCATGTACTTTATCAAGGGCTTCATTCTTCTCGCTGCTTCCGCTGGAACGGCGTCGGCGATTCCTGGTTCAGGCAGACGCGTATGTTATCTCATCGACATGTCGAGCAGACGAGCGGTTATTCATCTTGGCGTTTTCCACAGAGCGGTGACCTGCTCCCGCGCCAAACCAACTGCGAAAACTACCTTGGAGATTGCTACCAGACCAGTGAGTTCACTTGGTTCGTATATCCGTAGCGATACGCTGACACGCGCGCGCTTTTCTACTATCGCAGACTGTAACCCTAGTTTTCCGGCCTTGAATGCCACCGTCGGGACATGCACTACGGGTAAATTCTTCCTATGCCCTTGCGCCAAGTGTGGTGGGGGCATTGGTAACATTGGCAGCTGCGAGGACAGCGGCTGCCAAGGGATAAGCAGCGTCTGCACTGCTGGATTGTACTGGGGCTGCCCCTGCTACTATTAGTCCTCCGCAGCTTCACAACGCCATCAACGTCGCGAACTGCTCGGACTTCCATGGAAACCAGCTATTCATCGCCTGGACGCCTCCATCAACATCACTGGCAGATGCTCCATTGGTTCAGGGATATACCGAAATTCACTCCCACTCGTTACGTCCTCTTATTCCGATCATACCCGATCACCCTATGGCGCTGCGAGCACAGGACTTCTATTGCACTTCAAGTCACTCAATTGAGCTCTGACGGTAACTTATCAGTACGGTAACCCTTGGTTCGTGGTCCACGCGTCTAAACCCGTCGGCCGGAATGACGGGACTACTAGTACCAATAATGATCTACTAATATGATATTGTACTGTACCTACTACCATTGCTGTCGTTACCTATGTGCTTCACTTATCACTTCGCACCTGCGCCAAGGTCAATTATTGTCTTGATTTTTATCAGTAATGGCTCGATGGAGGTGCAACCAAGCGGCTGTAACCGTTCTATCGCGCAGATCAGATCAGATCAGATCAGCTTGAAATGTCTCATGTCCCATCTCGTAGTCAAAGCAGATGTTAGTAGCGCAGTTACCAAACCAATATGATTGATGGAAGTCAAATCACAGGAAAATGCCGATGAAATTAAAAAGAGTCACCTCAACTGCCTAAACCTTGGGTGCTTGGAATATGATAATTGGTCTCAGAAAGTGACTGCCCTAATTGAAGTTCTGGGAAGTCTGGAAGATTCAGGTGATGGAACGGCATTATCAGCATACAGGGCTACCTACACATTCGGTTAAAGATGAAACTGATTGTTGGAATATGACCCGAAGGTAACTTGGCCACTTGATCAACCCGCAAGATGAACAGTCGAGATAGCCAAGCATTTCCCTGGAGACATGTTATTGTTTCATGTCCGGCAAACCATCGCAGAATGCCGAACGCTACTGTGAGAGAGAGGAGGCTTGTCGGAGGCAGATACGCGTGATAAAGCCGACTAATCGAGAGCAGTGATGGGAATGGGGCGAGGGAGAGCTTTCCGCAACTGGCAGAAATTCGAGGGTACTGAGCAGGTCTCCCAGCGATTGGACCAAGAAATATGCAACATAGTAAGAGTACCTGGACACGGGATGTGAGAAACGGCCGGCGGCGGCGGATAATGGATGCCAAAGCGAGGGCGGAGGACTTAGAGTGGAGGAGAGGCTCTTGGAACCAGAGTCCGCCGGTTTGTTGCAGTCATCGGTCGCCCCTCTCCGAGGATCAGGGCTATATGAAACCTGTAATCAGAGGGCAAGACACTGCAGGGGCCGATGGTGAGACAGGGTGAGTGGTCCTTCTAGGTGCGAGAGCTTTCCTCAAAGGTAATATTACCACTGACCCGCCAACTCGGGCATCGTCCCTGCAAGGCCAGCTGTCTTGTGTTAGGTGATCTGCCGCATTAAAGCAAGACATCGAGAGTTGCCAGAAAAAACAGCAGTGACCCTGATGAGTATGTCGTGGCGCGCGGTCCTCCGCGGAATGTACTTGGTTTCAGGCTGTGAGCCATTTCTTGCAAACGCAGGCCCAAACAACCCACGGTGCTGGGTTGCTACACTGCGAACCAGTTCCCCGATTGCTCTATCAAGTGTCGTCACTATGGCCCGGGTGGTGGCGCTGGTTAAGTGAGTAGATGCTCTGCGGAGGACCGCAAAGGGTTTGGTTTTCCGTGTTGCACTCAAGTACCTTTTTAACTTGTTTGAGATTAGTCGACTGACCTTCGTCCTAACCACGCCCTCAATTACTTCAATACACAGGCACATACATTGTATTGAGCGGGAAAACGATTATGAGGACACGGTCCGTCCGTTAGAGCTATGTCGTGGACCAAGCATCTGAATTGTGGCGTAAGACTCTGCAAGCCTACAACGTCAAATTGTAGTCATATTCGCCCTGGGAACTCTGTGCGATCCATAGAACGATAGCGGACAGCATGAGTGCAACGTTCTGGGATACGTTGGCGTAACCATAGTAGACGAATCGCTCCGGATAGGCTGGAATAACATATTTGAGGACGAGGAGAGACTGGCAAGCAACGAGAAGTGAGAGTGGGACTATGAAGTGGGTCGTGATCGACTTACGATGCTGCCAGCTAATCCACCAGCCACGAAGGCAAAGCCGACAAACAAGAACAACCTTGCTCTCCAGACAGCATCTGGAGCGCCATAGTCGTCACCTCTAATCCTGTCCTTGTCGATGAGGTTGATGATAAGCATGCCCAAGAGGGAGCATATTCCTGGAACCCAGTCCACGAACTCGACGTGGACTGGCGGTGGTATCTGAGGCTCTCCATAGGGCGAGTGTGCATGTGCAGACAGGATGGCAGCATCGAGGAATGTCCAGTTGGCGAGTGCAAACTAGCGAAATTCAATGAGTCGTTTATACCGAACAAAGTGAGTGAACATACGAGAGCGCCCGCCAAGTAGATGCCAATAGTTCTCCTGTACCTTCCAAAGGTGAAATCTGGGAAGGGATTGAGGCAAACTCTGCGAGGGTCGTAGTCTGAACTTGAGTAAGGCATGGTAGTATATGAGAAGAGTACTAGCTGCGGTATGTACCGACCACCTCGCTCTTATTACGTAATAAACAAGCATTTTCTTGGCTTCCACATGAAAGTGATCCACATCCCCTCTTCGCCAGAGCCTTTGAGTTCCTCGATGACAAGGCGCTCCCGCACCGCAAGCCTACAGCCAGGACCGTCAAGAAAGCGAATTCGCCAGCAAAAGTTGGCGCGCGTGCCCTCTGTCGTCGAGGTCATCGAGCTCACTGACTCGGACGGCGAACCCCCTGCACGCCGCGCAAAGAAACACCACTCTGTGGAGCCACAACCAATACACGCCAAGACGTCGGACGCAGCGCCCGCCTTTGTGAACCAGAGCCATGCAGACGCTCCTGCGGAATCGACTCCCGGATCTTCTCGGCATGGAGCGCGCGGTGACGGTGCGCCGCTGTTCTTACCCAGCAGTGACGACGAACAACACGTGGTTCGTCCTCTACCAGTACCCGGCGCTCAGGATCTCCTCGACACCGCGCCGCCCGCGCATCCACAGCCCGCTTACCCCGAACCTGCTCCCCAAGCATCACCACCGCTAAACCCCATTGACAGGTATATGGTCAGCGTGTTGGAGATCGTGCCAGACGTTCAGCCCGCACACGCTCTTACACTCATCGAACAATACATGCAATCTGACCCCGCGCACGTCGTCGAGCTCGTCTTGCATGCCCTGTTCGAAAATCCAACCTATCCAAAAGTTGACAAAAAGGGTAAACACAAGCGGGATGAAGCAGACGGCGATGCCGGTGAACGGGAATCTGCCAGACCCAAGGTTGATTATGGCGATAGATTTCGGGAGTGGAATGGTGGTCCCCAGGATTACAAGCGTTATTTCGAGCATTCTCTGGTCAGTGTCTTTGTGTAATTGTCCTGCTTACGACACAGGGGTGTCTGGCTGAAACTGTGGCCCTTCAGGAACATCTCGTCATTGACTTTCCCCGCATTCCAAAACCTCACATACGCTCACGTCTTCACGAGTATCGGTTCTACGCGCCAACATATCAACTGCTTACCAGGGAGCTTCAGCAAGAGTCTCTTCCTTTCAGGCTAAAATCGACCAGTACCGTCGTCAGTAAAGGAAAAGCAAGACAAGATCCAGAGTTCGACAAGGAACGAGAATGGGTATTGCTCGGCGTCGCCAAGTCGGACTCTGAACAAGATGCAGCTTTGGCTGCTTCCATCAACGAGCAAGAATACGAAGACACCGGAGAAAGCATTGAATGTGGATGCTGTTTTTCTGGATATCCTTTTGTTCGCATTCGATTCCTTCTTTGCATGGGTCACGTCCAACTTTTCAACACAGGACCAGATAATTCAATGCCCCGAAGCACATCTTTTCTGTAAAACTTGCATGACAGCATATTCTTCTACCCTACTTGGTGAACATAATCCGAACATCGTTTGCATGGACCAATCAGGCTGTAAGCTCCCATTCCCTGAAACTGAGCTCGCTCGCTTCCTTTCTCCTAAACTCCTCGAACTGTTCTACCGGGTCAAGCAACGGAAAGAAATCGAAGAAGCCGGTTTGGAGAATCTCGAGGAGTGCCCATTCTGCGAGTACAAGTGTGTAATTGACAACGAGATGGAGAAACTGTTTAGATGTGAAAACACCGCATGTGGCGCGGTCACTTGTAGGGCGTGTAAGAAGGCGGTGGGTATAGCCTTCCACTGTTTTGTGGTTTGACATCAAGGCTGACGTAATGCTGTCTAATGTTATAGGATCATCTTCCAAGGACCTGCAAAGGCATGTTTGGATTTCTACGCGTCTGGATCATGGGGCCTCATATCGAACCTTAGAGGTAGAAGACGACAAGCATCTTGATGCGCAGCACGTCATCGAGGAGGCTATGAGTATGTTCGATCCATGTCGGTGTTATTCTGTTCCGACGTTTGCTATCAGCCCAGGCACTCATGCGCAATTGCCCAAAATGCCAGAAATGTGCGTTGCCTCTTTGAGTAAATGTTTCATCTTGACCCATTAGTTCTTCAGCCTTCGTCAAGGAAATGGGTGTAAGTGTCGATCCATCGAAAGTACCCAATCCTTTCAGCACCTGTGCTCACGTCCAAGAATGGCAGTGCAACAAGATGACTTGCCCGACTTGTCATACCGTATCGTGCTATATCTGCCGCAAGGTCATTAATGGATACGATCACTTTTCGAACGTAGGTTATGCTTCGCTCCCTTTTTGTAGGCCTACCTTGGAGAGCTGGCTTCTCACTTGTGGGCGCGATTCGACTGACAGGACGACATCTTCCCCTTCTTTAGCCTCCTCACGCTCCTCAAGGTTCCGGAAAAGTGGACAAATCAAAATGTAACCTTTGGGATCCAATTGAGCAACGACACGCAGAAGAGGTGAGTTCGTCGCTTGCGCCTCGTTTGCTTCCTTTCTTCTCCCTTCGTCATTTACTCACGTACGCAAATCCAACTTTATAATAGGTATCTGCAGCGGCGAACCGCGCTCTTGCGGAACTCCGTAAGTCCCGGCCGGACGTGGACCAGTCGAATATCAAGGTAGATCTTCCGGTGGCGCGTGCAGCAGCACCGCCTGTACCACCACCACAGCTTCGTCCTGTTGTTGCACTGCCTCATCGTCAGGCGGGACTTGGGCTCAATGGAATTGCAGGTTTGCCACCAGCGTACGCCGCTGCCGGACCGGCGAGAGCGGTAGGGTGGGGTGGGCCGGCACCGGGGGGCCCGGCGGGAGGCGGTGGCGGTGGTTATATGGGTATGGACTTTGGTGGCGGTATGAATTTCCGTGCTGCTGCAATGGCGCGTCTTGCTGGTTATGGTGTCCATGCTGGCGGCGGCGGCGGCGCTATGGGTATGGGCGCACCTTTGCCAGCGGGAGCCGTTGCCGCCAGGAACGATCAGTTCGTATTCGGAGCCGGTCAAGGGTACGACTTTGTACCACCGGCCGCCATAAATCCTCTTCAACGGTGGATGGACGTGCAACGGCAAGTGCACGCGGGAGAGGTCCACGCGGGCCCGATCCCTGTCCCCGGGCCAGCGGATCCGTTGGCGCTGGCGAGGGGACAACGAGTCCCGGCGCACGTGCCTCAGAGGCAGCCCCAGCTTCAGTTCCAGCCCCAGCTTCAGTTCCAGCCCCATCTTCAGTTCCAGCCCCAGCCGCTGTTACGACCACAGGTGCAGGTGCCCGTGCAGGCGCAAGTGAGGGCACAAGCGCAACCCCAAGTGCAACCTGTCATGGCAGCGGGAGGTGGAGGGCAGCGGCAGAGGGGTCGGTAGATGGCGAGGATCTTGGAGAAATGACGATGACGTCGTGCGGGGTACGGTGGTGACGGGCGAGGCGGCGTTCTGTCACCACCCTTCTTTCTTAACTCACCATATGCATCATACATTCATTCTTGGGCATTTACAGTATTCTAATATTTGGCGCGTTTTGTTTGTGCATGAATTGATGATGATTGTCCGATTGTTCGGGGAAAACGACGACAGTTTCCGGATACTCCGGGGAAAACGTCGAGTGCTCGTCACTCTTCGCACTTCTCAAGTTTCAACATGCCCGGTGATACATACCCCGGTGTTCGGAAACCGAAAGGAACGCGGCAATTCTTACTTCCTCCTCGACGTTTGAAAGCCAAAAGCCTCCCCCGATCTATGTATACGATTTCCTCGGTCTCGATATTCTATTTCGATTTAGACACTACTACTCCGTCGTGGCGTCAACGCCCTTGACCAAAAAATCCTCTTTGGTCTTCTCGCCGCGGATGATCTGCCCGACGATTGCCTTTGCGGCGTGGAAATCGGCAAAGGGGACGTAGGGGATCCCAGCCTTGTCGCAATGCTTCTTGAGGTTGTCTTTTTCGTCTATGCCGGTTACTTTGACGAAGAGGACGTCTGCGTGTTTGGCTGCGGACAAGTCTGTTGGCAGCGAGGTTGCGTGCGTAGCGTGAGGGGTGATGGAATGGAATGGCATGATTGAGATGTGGTAGGATGTAATGTAATGGGGATCGGAGGGTGGGCGGTGTGTGGTGTGCCACCGGACGTCGCGTGGACGTCCAGGAGCGAAGGAATGGAGAACGAGGAGTGAGGGCGACGATAGCAATCGAGTCAATCAGCGAAATTGGTATTGGGTGAGATGGGAAAAGGGGAATGAATTGGGACGTACCCGAGACCCCATCGCCAAAGAAGAACACGGTCGGGCCTCGCCCATCGTGTGCCAGTCTATGCTCCTGATAAGGCAAGATCGCGCGCGATTTGTCATGACCGTATGTGCTGCAAAACAAGGGTAGGTTTGTTTTTGAATTAATATAGATAAATAAATAAATAAAATTTTAAAATAATTTTAATTGTGTCAAAATTCAAGAAACTGAATTGGTCACATCGATGGAGATCAAAACGGGGGGATTGGTTTGGGATTGGTGGTCGAAACTGAGGGGAGAAGGGAAGAATGGGAATAAAAAGGTAAACATACCTTTCTGGATGGCGCCATGTGATGAACCATTTTCCCGTCGCGTCGTATCGGACACTGTTAGAGACGATGGCGATGTCTTGGACCACGCTCTCGTTGGGGCCGTTGGCGAGCTCCATCAGCACCGCTCGAATTAGTTCGTCCATGCCGCTGCGGATCAGATCAGCGCCCGCCAATCCTTCAAACATAGCCTCACGGATGTGATTGGTATGAGAGCATAAAAGCATAAAATAAACAAAAGTGGGCATGGAAACCATACCTCGATACTATGCTAAACGGGATGACGCTCTCATCGCAAAACCTTTTGAATTCAATGAATCCCTCAGTGAAATCCACCGGTCGGCGCCCGTCTATCATACGCCGTGATCGTTTTGGCGCCGATGACAAGGTGACAAGATAAGCACAAAGATAGTACGACACGGGTGCAAAAATTGAATCAGAGATCCATCGCAAGGGTCGCAGGGAAAAGAAAAGAGAGCAAGAACGAAATGAACGCGATCGGTCACGCGATAACATCGTCGAAGCATGGCAGTACTACGCACCACGAGGCGTCGTGAGATACGTCTTGCAGTCTTCTAGCGAGTGCCCATTATCGGATACGCTCCCCAACATGAGCTCGAAGGCATCCCTATGATTGAAAAATTACCACGGTTGTGAGCATGACGGCAGAAAGAGACGAGTGTGAGAGCACACGCGGCCGACCACATTGAATTCGGAATCCCGCGGACACCATGTCAATGAGATGAATCGATGAACACGGTGGATAGGGTGTAGTGGAATGACCCAGAACATGAAGGCAGGACCGCAGCGAGCCAACTGCAAAAAGGAGGCTCCGAGTAGAGGGATACTCACTTGAACGATTTGCCACTCGTCTCTCCACTCTTGTCAAACTCGAGAATCTCCTTGTTGAGCGCGATCCGTCCAGCCGCTCCCATCCCATAATTGTCCGTGATGTCTGTAAAGAGCAGACATCTAAGTGCTTCATCTTGAAGAGGGGCATCTCAGATGCTCACAGTCGTTGGAGTCGCACGTCGTGATCGTGCCATCCCTAGATGAAATAAAACCGCATTCAACGGACTGTGGCTCCTCTGAAGCGGCGGAAGAGTCTGGGAAATGCGCGCTGCTTGTCACTCACCAGTCGCTCAGCACGACAAATTTCTTATCAAAGTAAAAGGGTTGCAAGTTGCCCGGCATCGTGTTGCGCGTGTAAGTCGAAGTGCCTCGCTTGGCCTTGGTCTAGGTCGAAAAGATTGGGGAACTTCGAGAACGAGCGTGTATGTGCAAAAGCGAACTTCGGGTCTCAGATGAGTGGAGCTCCCAAGGAACGTTTGTGGAGCCGCCGCCGCCTCCTTCAGGAACCGCCATTTTTATCACTCCGTGTTCGAAGCACAACGTGGAAACAAGTGCAAATGCATTTGTGGTCTGGCGTGCGTGTGTGTGCAGATTTGAATCTAACCAAGGTACAAGGTCAGGTGTACACATAAAGGGATGGTTAATAAGTAAGGGTGAAAAAAGGAGACGAAAATGATCGAGACAAATTGTAACGTAATTACTAGGATGGATACTATGAATTTCGCTCCACGAGCGAACAAGAAACCCTCTATATCACCAAATCTTGTCAGAAAATTAAAAAAAAAAATCAATCTACCAGTCCAATTCAGATGGGAAAAATTTGGCGATCAGCTTTTCGTAGTATGAGCGCAAGGTTTCGATATCAACAGGTTCGTCGCATTTGGAGTAGAGATCATATGGGTTGAATGCCCTCACGGCTTCGAGTGCTTTGGCATCCTTAGCGGCGGTCAGGTGCGTGTAAGCCTCTTCACGGTGCCATCTGTCATAATGTCGGTTAGAAAAAGGGGATGGAATGCGACAGGCGAGGCGACGCACGGATAGAAACTGTGATATCTGATCATGGCCAGGGCTTCTTCGGGAAGAGTGCACTGATCTTTGAGCACGTTATATAGATACTATAATGCCCGACAGTTGTCAGATAATGTTCGTTCGCCAAACAGTCCACGATTTAGAACCCACCTCGTCATGTCCCCACGATAACATCACGTTGTCCAGCCCACACTGAGGCTCATAGATGCCATATTTAGTAGAATAGATTGGATCGTAGATGTCAGGATTCCCAGCGAACGTCTCTGGGTAGATGTTCTTGTCTGAGAACGCGCATCCTACAACGAATGTATCCTGGGAAGATAAGTCAATTTCGGGAAACTGCTTCTCAGGGGAAGGTCAATTTACCCCAACGACGTCCCATTGACCTTCACTATCAAAGAAGTACAGAAGTTTTCCAAGATCATGGACAAGGCCAGTGACTTGCATCCACTCTGGCTGTCCATCGCGTCGGATCGCCTCGGCTGTTTGAAGCAGATGATCGATTTGAGATACGCTGGTCTGCAATGCGGGTAAGCACAGATTTGGCGAAGCCTCAAAGACATGCTCACGTCAGGGTCTGAGTCATCTACAAGAGTGTTGAGCATCTCCATGGCTTGCCAGATACCCATGCGAGCGCGCTTGCGGCTCCTGAAGTCGACGCGCGCCTTGAGGTTGAATGCGACCGTCTGTTTCGCTACACCAACTACTCAGATGCGATGGCTGCGCGTGAAGGAAGTGTGCCCACTGTGTTGTTCTTTGTAAAAAGACTTCACGCGATCGCAAGCATTGTCGTATTGTCTATACGAGTTCTTGTCCTTTGCCACACTGGCTTCTGAGTTTTCGTCCCAAAGCTTGCCTTTGAGGACGTTGACTGACAAGTGGCAAGAGTTCGGAGGTGAGCAACACAATTACATGACAATTGCGATCGCGACCCACCGTGATCAATGGCATCGGAGACCTCTTCGAGGATTGTCGCCGAGTTGTTCAAAGCAGGCATGGCGAGGTAATATGTCGAAAGACACAAGGGACGGCGGATGAAAAGGTTGGAGGGGTTGGATGGTGGTGAATGGAGAACTCACCCGACGTGCTTTATACCCGGGGACGAGATTAAAACAAAGCCCCTGGGCAGTATAACACAGCAGTAATAGATCTAGCATCCGAAAGTATGATATCAAGGTCCGAAGCTTCGCATTACGGGTGTGCTTGGGTAACCCGTTTTTGGAAGCGCTGGCGACGTGTTGTTGCATGTAATGGCCTATTTCGTACGTTAGCACAGCTCATTCTCACTGGCAATGGGTTGAGGGATTCAGGAACAACAAGCCGTTCCAAGACCAGGATCTGATGGGCGTATCCCGATTTCCTAGTGATCATGACAACTTGTGGGCAAACTTCTCCTGTCATGCGGGCGGGCTGAATCGAGACAAGGCCCTTGTGTGTCCCCCCGGATTGTAAAAGATGCCGTGGGTCTCCCAAACACCGCCTACTCTATTGGAGTCGCGTTCGACGGGCTCTTGAGTAAGCTGCTGACGACGACGGTTCTCTGATTCGAATGGTACAGCCAGAGGACAACGTGGCAGCGTGGCCACTATTGATGGCTATCACTTCCCGGATCCGTGTTGCGCGGCGAGTGCGCTGCGCGCCTACGTTCCTCATCCTGTCGCGCGTGTGAATGACGAGCTTGGCAATGAATCTTCGTCAGTATGTGTACTATTAAACATTACGTCGGTGACGCACTTCTGTTCGAACATGAGATGATGGTATGTAACGTTAGTTTCGCCTGATCAGAATTGAACTGCAGAGAATGAATGAGACCGTGGTGACAGACAGCACAAAAGGAGATGTGAAAGGGTCTGATTTCGAGCCGGAAACGTGCCCATCGCCACACATCTAATATCTAATATTGCAGTGTTCTGATGCGGCGTGGAGAAGTTTCAGCCGGGAGAACGGTATTATGTCAGCGCTCGAGATCTTGTTTACTCATGTTTATGCTTGACCTAACTCTCTGATCCAGTCGCTGGGTAAGTTACTTATCGAATTGACCCGAAGTTCCTTTCAGCACAACCGCGCGAGTTATGGCCCTTAGAGTGCTGGTGACCTCACATAGAACTGGCGAGGTAGGTAAGGAGTACGGCAACTGAATCATGACATGAATTTTATGATACAGACCTCACCACAAGGGTGGTCGAAGGCCACAATCATGGCCCAAGCGCTTGGCTCAAACGAGTGACACCGAGACGTCGTCGATGTCGGACGCCTCGCATTCAGTCATCCCACTGCGGTGGCTATGAGGATAACGCGTGGTGTCTCCCACACTGATCAGGCATGAGAAGTCGAGTCCGTTTACAGAAACTATTGCTAGTGAGCGTACACTTCGTCATTTGACAATATTGGCTGCCACTGGTTTCACGAATACACGATAGTTTCCGAGTCTGCCATCACTCCCACAGACGTCCTCGAGCGCCACAAAGTATCTCACTTGTTGGAATTAGGCACTGGCCAGTTGTCAAACCCGAGATCGACGCCTGTGGCCCAACCATTAGTCCGACTCTGCATGCTTTCGAGGACGACAGCTTCACTTACCCCAAGGTGGCATGATCAATCGTTTCTGCTTTCCACTTGCTGCCACGCCATCAAGTTTGGACACGTCGTCGGCTGTCAATTGCTTGTACGCTGCAAGAGCACCTTTCAAGTTGGCTTCAATGCGGACCGGATTCACCGACTTTGGAAGCACGACAACATGCTTTGCGACTATGGACAGCAAGAGATTCATGGTACTGACAAGCGTGAGAAGGAGAAGATAGCGCCTTACGAAGGTACCCCAGCAGGACATCAGATACCGTCAATCCATACTTGTTCGCGATCGCGGTGGCCACTTCATCAGTGAATAGGGGCGAGTTTGTCGACCCGAGGGGTGAGTACGCCTGCGGAAGGATAGCCTTGGATTTCAAGTAGTCCAACAGCTCTAGCTGTGGGTTATACAAATGCAGCTCCAACTGATCAAATTAGCTGAGCTTTGCCACGATCAAAGATTAAATTGATGGCAAACCTGGTTCACGGCCGGTATTATTTCGGTGGGAAGAATCTTCTCGAGCATTGCCTGTGAGAAGTTTGATGCTCCAATGGACTTCGTTTTGCCTGCAATATGTTTTAGCCATGGTCTCAGATAGGCTTCTACACGACCGTTTGGCAGCATAGACCCTGTATCTCACCTTTCTTGACCATCGCTTCCATCTCCTTCCAAGTATCTTTCAGATCTCTCGACTCGTCGACGTCCCGGGTTCCGTCGGGACGCATTGGGAACACAGGGTGGTTTCCATTTGGGTTCAATGCCACTGGCCAGTGGATAAGGTATACTTGAAGCAGATAAGATCATCACTACGACAGTAACGGGGTGAAATGAGACAAGGCCTACGATCGAGGTAATCCGTCCCCAGGTTTGCGAGCGTCAGATCAAGGCACTCTTCAACTCGCCTATGATACGTGGACCAAAGTTTACTCGTGATCTGCAATACAACGTTAGTGATGTGTAGCTGCACAAGCGACGATCGGTTTGTTACATACGTAGACTTCCTCTCTTGGAACCCCAGACGCTCTCAGACCTTCGCCGACCTCCTTCTCGTTTCCGTAGGCCCTTTACCATAACAGCGGTTCGTTAGTCAGACAGGAGATCCTTGGGAAATGTTTCATACGTAACCTACCAAGCGCAGTCGAGATGTCGATAACCGGCCCTCAGCGCCGCCTCAACAGCGCGCGAAACCTCATTAGGCTTTGATTGCCAGGTTCCTGCCATTTCGCACCAATCATATCGATGTTCTCTGCCTCATCACCGCGAGTCACTCACCGAGACCAATGGCTGGGATGGACTGTTTGTTGTTGAGCTGGAGAAGATGGGAGTGGGAGGCCATGGATGGTTGATGTTTGAAAGAGCGCACGGGACTCCGAGTCCCTCTATTAAACTTGTCGTCTTTTTTAGATTTAGATAGGGCGGGCCGGGCGGATCGGATCGACGACCAGGTGCCCTTGGGATATCTTTGAGACACTAACAGAAACCTCTCGTGTGTCAGGTTTATCCGGCGGAAGCGGGCCGTGATTTTTGTGTCTCGGCGCGACATCAATTGTGTGGCTATTGGGCACTTGAATTAGCACAAGTGTACCGCTGTGGGGACTTTGATCTTGATTCTAGGAGTCACGAGTCAGTAGGTCCTAACAAACTCGACCAGGCTAGCCTGATCAGTATTGGCAAATAATTTAACCCTGAGTAACTTAGATACATCATGCATGGTAAGCGCTCGTCACTTTTTCTGGTTTCTGGTTTCTTCTTTCTGTTTCCTTTAGCTGCTCTATTGAATTGGGCTGTGCCCACAGCTGATGCGAGTCAAAAACTTGTCGCGTGCATCCTGAGAGAATGTGTCAATTCATTCAGTTGCCATGAGATGATACATCACGAAGATTGATTTTGTACTCACACAGGGGATCCCGTGTCTACATCACAAGCCCGATGTCGGTCCATCGGACCGATTCTCCGACGAGTGGGTATTACTATTCACAGATCAAAGTCCAAGGCCGCTACATAGTCAGACTGAGAATAAAAACCTACTTTCCCCCCCAAAAAATACACGTTATTTCTGATAGCCAGAAGGTGCGAAACGCAACCCATTACCCGGGCGCACTCAGGCCCGGTGTGCAATGCCGATCAAAAAGTCCCAGAGATGTGACTCTCGTTTCTTCAAATTCGCGCCGCCCATCCGCCGGGGAGTTGGTCACCATGGTCATAAACGTTAATGAAGGGAAAAAAACAGCATTAACCGAATCACGATCTGGATCTCGGCTCTCTTTCTGCCCTGTCCACTCAGCGTCGCCGGTCCCCCGATCCAGACGAGCGGGCCTCTCTCATCATCACTAGTTACCGCCCGATCTGGGAACTAGACCCATTCGGAGGCCGGCCCTTACTTCTAGCTTGAACATCACCTTGAATTTCGCGTGCCACGCACCTAAAGCTTACGCTAGGTCCATCTTCCTTACCTGGTTTCGGAGGCTTTTCATCATCACGTTCATCATTTCAAACGTTATCTTGCGATACACCATCGTCTCTGGTAACTGGCTCATCAGCGTTAACAAGATCTCGCACCTTGCGTCAGATGAATGCTCCGCGGCATCGACACTGTGTGCATCGCAATGCTCGATCTTTCACTCTTACTTCATTCTCCATTTGGGTCCCAGACAACGGCAATTTCTCGAAATCCAATTCTGTTATTGATATTTCCTTGTGTGGCCGCACGGACTTAGGGTTCCTCGACAGAAGAATTAAGCGACGGAGACCGAGCACCGAGTGCTGTTAGAATGCATGACGGCCTAATAGATTTCAAGAGCCGCTCCGACTTGTCTCCCTTGATGACACTAGTCACAGCGCTCGTTTTCGAATCACTTCCCATCATCTTGGCACTGGCTGATGACATTGAGCATCATGACTCTTGTGTCGGCCTGGGGAAACACATCAATATTCGACCCGGAAATCATGATAACCATTTACCGGCGTTCAATGACACCACATGGGAGAATCTCATCTTTTTTCAAAGCATGGACCGCATGATCTAAAGAGCGTCTTCATCCAGTCGAGCAAATCGGTTCCTGTGCACCTTATCAGCCTATTTGCAACGTGAAGACAGAGGAACAAGTAAGACGGTGACTTGATTATTGACCCTTGAATGATTAGGGAAACATCACGGTGTAACATAAGTATTCTTTCCCGGGCGCATGATAGCCGCTTCTGCAGACAAGCAGGGATGGCTAGCAAGAATTTTCACGGAGCTATCGCTCCGAACGAACTCGGTTAGTCATTTGGTCGGCATTACGGGCCGAGCTGACTAACCATCGGCAGTGCCATATCCTGAGTTGCCAGTCTTCCAAAGGCGCTTAAACAGCGCTCGCAGATGCAAGATCATATATACCATAGCTTCCGTCTCGAGGAGTGACGAAGCGTGCAAGATCATGACGTTTTCTTTGCAGATCTGAAGGGAATGCAGTTTCGGCTCCGATGGCTTGTGGCCAATTGGGGTAATGAGATGGTCACGTGTCAATGGTTCGAACTTCCCTTGAAGTTCAAGTCAGAAGTCTTCTGAATCTTACCAGCGTTGAAAGCAGTTTTTGAGCAACCGCTGAAGTATTCAACGAATCAAAGTGAGTTTTCAGTCAAAATACCCTAATCAGCTAATACTAAGGATAACATGCTAGTACTTTCGGGGGTATCGAGGCGCTGATGCGGATATAGACTTCAAGTTGCTTCAGAACACAAACGACAGCCTCGGGGTGCGGTCTCCGCTGTCAACGCCGAGCAGTCATTGGTAAGTACTCACATATAATAAGAACTTTGGAATTAGTCGTTGAGGATGAGCGTCTTCAATTTTAATTTTCGCATAAATGTGATCCGTTCACTAGCTGGACTGGGTCACCGCTAGACCAGTGCCAGAAAGGGGTTGGGTGGTAGTCTAGGTAACCAGATCGGACCTAGGACCTTACTTCCAAGGCGGAAAGTCTCGGAGTGAAGCCAACACCGCCATCCCGGTCCCGCCCTCTACGTATCATAATATGGTCTTTGGTATCGGGACGGTAAGCACATTTCCATATGAAAAGGTGACTTGTACTTCAATACGCTGGTCAGGTTAATGGGTCAATGTTTCAGTCATTATGCGCCAGACACGTCCGGCGATAAAATGACAGTCAAGTCTTTCCGAGTGTTGAAGGAAGAACATCGGGAAACAAGAATGTGTAACACACTGCTGACAGTAGCAGGCTGCTGTGATAATTTATCCAGCAGACGAGCGAGAGCACAAACCTAGTGCAGTGGGTTAATGGTTTAACCTTCAACGGTCCCTAACGCCAGGTTTGTTTCCTCTCCTCACAACATTCAGAGACTTAGATTCAACCACAACCTTCATACTGTCTAGCCTGAGTACTATGACATGATTGCAGAGTATCGTCGGGACGACCTCAACCCAAACCTGTATTCGTCCTGATCAATCAAAATGCTTCAACGACAGTTCCTCCGACATTCTTGCTCGTAGAACCGGGCGTCAGATGAAGAAGTGGTAAACATGGAATGCTGGAGAGACATCATGGCGATAATCAGGGATGCATACGCCACTGCGTCGTGTGGTGCGCAGCATGTGATACATACGGTCTGGCTGTCATCACAAGAACATCACGACCAGAAAAAGGAATACTTGCAACAGGTAGTAATTACCTCAGCGAAGAGTAACACTGCGAGTGACACTTACTCTAAAGATGGACTGGCTAGGACTGAACATAACGACCTTTGTCAGACCTTTCAATACATGGAGGGATGAAAATGAAAGAGCGACTCGGCCAAGCATTGCTCGGCAATTCTGGTACCAGCACTGAGTAGACCTGCGCCAGTGACTGTTTACTCCGCTGAAATGAGAGCGCAAAGTACAATAATTTGATGTATGGCCGGCCCAGGTTTCTACTACTAGTGAGCGCAAACCTGAGGTAAGTAGATTGACTCCTGAAGCCAGCTGTGCAACATACATGTTGTCTCTCAAGTTCACTCCAGAGACTTAGAGGCAATGACAACCCGCATACTTTCCAACGAAGCATTTTTCAAAAAACCCTCCGCATTGAATATCTCCGCAATTCCCCAAGTAGAGTGAGCCTGAGGGACACTTGTTGCAAGTGCATCCCTGGTACTTTCCACTCTGGCATGCCCCTATAGTGGTTTCTGGGGTGTCAAACAGGGCATTACATCCTACAGTCGAAACGTGAGTTGGCATATAGCTGGAAATACGGACCAGGTAGCTTTACCGTTTTCATAGCAGTTTCCAATGTAGTTGTCACACCGTGGGTTGACCACTTTCTGGCGCGCGGCTAGATCACCCCCATCACCCCCCTGTGGAGATACTTACGATCAATGGTTGTTGTCACTAGTAGTTGATGGAGATGAGGTGACGTACAGGGTGTCTTACCCCACTGGGCATTGCGAACACTGTACTACCGGCAGCGACAGCAAGAAAAACGAACTTGAAGAAGTGCATTGAGGGTATCTAGTGTGAGACCAGCTCTGAGACAACCTAATGCCAAGGGTTAGGATTATATACTGATCCTGAGGCAACCGTGTCAGTGATCCGAGTCATCGTGATTGATTGTTGTAGTGCGCATGAGACTGCAGTGTCATCTGAGTCTGGACGGTTTTGGCAATTAATCCCGATCATTCAACCCGGGCCAAGCAGTTTGGAGTAGATCAGACATCATACGTCGTGGTGGGCCACGGACCTTGTCAAGCCTGCCAAGGCTGGCATTTGAAGATGTGACTTGGACTTCAACGTTTCGACAATGCACAAGCAGGTGTCATTTTGCACCAAAGAATTCGAACATCCTAGGAAGTACGAGTCGGGCTTGGGCCGGGATGGAAAACCCTCGTTGTTACATGCGTGCGCAAAAAATATCGGTCGCACCTTTGTGTATAGGGAAGTATCGTTTAGTACAGGAAATCATCATCGCTGCAACTTGCAAGTGGTATGCCTGATGTCGAGATACCGTATTCTCTGGTGTGAGTTGAAATGAGGTTGTATCATAGTAGCCATTCCTAATTACAGTCCTTTTTGTTGACTCTCTTCGCAGAGCCCATAGGCTTAAATGCAGAAACAGCCTACACGGCCAAATGTGTTGAAGGCTGTACAACCGTTTTTCGGCATATGGCTGACAAACCCAGTGTGAACCTCCGTGGGACATGACACACCGGGGTTTCCAACATTTTAAGTGCCTCAAAATATGTTGGAAAAGTTAATTAGATTATATAACATTATGATAACTCATTTTGGAGTCACATGAAATCTAATATTCCGAAGAGAC
>JBBPOK010000220.1:0-47887 GCA_038091415.1 Leccinum variicolor | reverse complement strand
CAGTATCTAGGACACCTCGGCGGGTGTAGGCATGGCGCATCATTGCATTGATTGGAGTAACATCCCTCCAACAATAGCGTGCTGCCCGAGTTCGTGCGGCAGCAGCTTTCTGCACTTTGCGGACCATGGTTTTTATGACAAACTATGTATCATTCGTCTATACAACGTCGAGGGTACGCGGTTGACATTATGAACGGCAAGCCCGCTTGCGATTCTGGATCTGGAAACGTAAAGTACTTCCCTTGTCGTTTTCCATGCTCCCGTACCTCTGCGAATGCGGCAAGGCATCGGCAATTTGTTTAGTTGCAGCGAATTCTGTGCGTCGTCTCATCGTGTCATATTCAGCCCATGTTATACGTTTCCTGGGGGGCGATTGAATGCCGTCGAACAGCGATCGGTTGTGGACGAGGAGGGGGCTGATGGGGACAACGTCGACATTCACATGCATTGGTATCCCGACCTGGATAATGAAACAGAAATTTCAAGATCTAGTTCACTTACCTGGACAGTGATGGGACGAATAATGCCGATCACATCACGATCGTCATCGTCGGAGTCTCCATCCTCGATAGAGACCAGTTCTGCTTCAGGAGAGGTAGGATCATAGTGTTTGGACGCGCTGACGGTCCCCATGAATGCTTGAGTGATGAGGTTGATGGTATGCGCCATGCAAATGTGATGGCCGCAGATATTAGACGGGTTGGGTTGAGCTATGAAACGCTTACCGTGATCGACGTTCCCGAAACAAGGGAGAAAAGGTCAAGGCGAGGGCAAGCGTCAAAGCTTTGGCGATGTTACTCGTCAAGTGGGGCAAGGCACTCTACCGGCTGATGGTGCATCAGGTCGCCGCATATAGGCCGTCTACGATTGGGAGTGAATTTTGGATGTCCTGCTCCTCGACCACTCTGCGGGGAGGGACCAAGACATGGACGGTCTTGACTCGCTCGTGGAAACTGCGAGAACATCCTGCATGCCGTTTGGTGGAGGAAATCGCGCTGCTCGAGGTGTTTGTGGCGTCTTTGCGTCGCACTAAGCTGGCGTCGACGACCGCGAAGATCTTGAGATGCGAATCATGAACGTGCGTCCTCGTGTGCCATTTTTATCCGAATAACATGACAGCGTTGTCGTAGGCATATGCGAGTCTCTGGGACGACGTACTAAAGCACTTTCTCACCCACTCCTCGCCGTCCGTGCTCACCAAGGCCGTCTCTGCCATTCGGTATTTCATAGCTGCGACCCTGGTCGCTGAGCTCGAGGACGAGGTACTCGCGTTGGGCGGTGCGTGTACACGATATGTGTGTTGGCTGGTTCGAGGGGCATGTGTGCTTGAAAGGAAGAGCGAGTCGTTCCGACAAAAGCTGCGGGAGCAACGCGATTCGTTGGTCGAGAAGCTCGTCGATTAGTCGTCGGGAAACTGTCGAATACGGTCGAGGTCGTGAAACGCATGGTGAGTTTCTGATCACGAGACAAGCGTTCCAAAACCTGATGAATTTGTACATTGTTATTCTGTACGAGCCAAGCGACATCGACGCGGGGCGACTCGCTGCCGACGGAACAGTTCTCGGTGCAGCTATGGGAGGATGTGCAGGAGCAGTGTGCGGCGTTCGTTTATACAGGCTTTGATCGAACAGTACGCGGAGGCGTTTGACGAGTAGGCCTGCCCGAGACGAGGAGGAAGAAGAAGAGGTGAGTGAGCGCGATGAGAGCTCCGAGGAAGAGGAGGAGCCGGCGCCGACTGCCAAGGGTAAAGGAAAGGGCAAGGGCAACAACCGTATCACGTCAAGACGGCGAGGGCGAGGCCGAATTCTGTCGAGCGAGGTGTGTTGACATCTTTTAAGTAATAACGAGGAAATAACTCGAGCGATGCTGGCTAGTCTAGTAAGAGAGAAACGGTGTCGACTTCTGGTCATCGAGGTTGTCAAGAAGGCGAAGTTGTCGGAGGTACGTTTGGTCCGCCTACTTAGAGTCTGGTTCAGAACCCGACTCTTTCCTCTGGTGAGTTTTCTTTAATTGCCAACGCGTACTCTCTATCGACAGTGCATACATAGCTCAAATACGCCAACAATCCGAAAACGCGCAAAGCCACTCAGCAGGCCTATGACGACCGATTGGCCAACAACGTCGGATACCTCGACACTGCTCTCCGCCTACGCAGGCAGATTGCAGGGATTTTGCAATACGATTCCTGGGCGGATTATATCACGGAGGTGAAGATAGTGCTGCCAATGTAAGAAAGGTCTGTCCCCAGTCATGGCTTTTGTTTATCCCCCAAATTGACGCGTGTCTAGTTTCTGGACGAACTCAAGAGTCATCTCGACCCACTTGGCATTCAAGAACGTGCTACGCTTCTCGAGCTCAAGAAAGAGGAACATATCAAACGAAGTTTGCCTATCGACGACAACTGTCTCTGCCAGTTCATCGGTCTCATTCTGGGACACTACAACACATCAACAAATTGGACCTGTCATTGACCATCCCCATGATGTCTGGTCCATGGCCATCTCAGCAAACTATGATATGGTAGTTGCGAGTGGGAAGACAGTCACACTTAGCAATCTGCATGGTGTCCTGCCACCATCATACCTTCAGGATGTGAGTATAATGTTATCTGAGACCACTGCCCTGACATCCACTATACACCAGAAGGAACTCGTCGAATCCCAGTCTGACAGCAATGTTGACTTACTGGAGGTACGAATTATTTCCTGTTCCTGTTCAAAACATTATCATCATAAGGCACAGATCGAGCTCCCACCCACAATGCTCGCGGCTGAGGATCAGTTCAACTACGACGAGGTTCGTAATTGATTCATTCCGACTTTGCTGCCGTGCTGACGCTGCGAAAGGCCCCCTCGCCAGCGTCGTCTGTACGTTATGAGGACCCGGTGCCACCGCCCGTCTCATCCCATTCCACATCGCGGCCTCCAGTCCACCCCATTACTTCCACCCCGGAAATACATGTAGAAAACCCGGAGATACACTCAGAGAAGCATCACGACAGTGCGCTGCCGTTTCGATTCTTTCGGATTTTCCAAAGGTGGAAGAAGAGCACCAGAGAACCTGCAGTCCCCAAGCCTGCGAGGTCAGCCGGGAACGTGAATGCCTCGAAGAGAGCATTTTCGACAATGGCCAAAGCTCAAGCTATACCAGTGGGTGTTCCTCGAAAGGCTAATGGGCGTGCTTCGTCTAAACTATCACCTTAGCGAACGGTCAGAAGGGTTGTAGAAAAGGTAGGTGCTCAAGGGCTTGCAGATGCCATTGATCAACTTTCCTTGCAGGAGAAGCAGTCGAAAGCCAGACCTCGTGCAGATGTCCGCGAACGTGGCACTAACACTACAGGGCGTGCTCCGATTCCAGGGCCACCGAGCGACGTAGCTCTTTCGTCAAGTGTGGACGGTAACCACGGTGGTGGAACTAGCACCGGACGTCCTCTAGATCCAAAGCCAGCCAGCGAGGTAGGTCGTCCACCGGCGTCGATCACATCGTACGAACATCTATCACAGGAGGCACAACAGGCAATGGATGCAGGACAATCCTCGACTTGGAGGATCGATTTGAGGGTGCGCGTATTCCTTCTTTGAGCATGTATTACGAAACTTATGGCAAGCCTATCAGGAAGAGCCTGGAAAGGCTACCTTTACCTTCACATTTCCCACATGGTTGTGTTGTCGTTCATCAGGGACAGAAGAGGAATAATTCTAGGTCGTATATGTCGTGCAATGTCTTTATTTACCGTGGCCGGTCATTACGTGCTTGAGCTTGTATCGCATTGTAGCATTGACTCGGGTGGGTGCTGCAAAGCCCGTCCGTAATTGTGACTTCCAGGAATGCCGGATAGCCGCTGCTCACGGGATGAATATGGTGACCATCTCTTCGGAAGCCATGTCCTATCGTTTCTAAAAATACTGTCCGGAGAGATGACGAACTGAGTGTGTTTGACAAGAAATTGGTATCAAGATGTATAGTTGGCGTCCATGAAGCTGAGGATACAACAACATCGTGTCGATCAACGTTCTCATTCCTTGACTGGAGGTTTCTCGTGCGGCAATACGACGGGTCGACGCGAAAACAAGCGGGTGGATATATTGTCGTGCTGGACAGGCTGCGGGGGTGCACGCGGGGACTCTGACATCCGTGGAAAGGAATACGGGCGATGAAGCAGTCGAGGCCCAGACTCCGATGTCCCAGGGTCCCTGTGGGGAGAATGTGTTGCATCGACAGGCAGTGTCTGACCTGAGGATGCCTTGGCTTTGGGCAGGGCCCGCCACGAGGACTGCAAACGCGCTGCTTGGCGGTTCAAGCTGAGAAGAGCTTTACGAGCCGCTTGAACGAGAATGGGGAGCGGTGCTTTGTATGTGGTGAGGTCGGGTGTGACGACGTACGTCCAATCTAGATATGTATATGAGTGGTCAACAGGGTTGGTCAGGAAAGAAAATGACCTTGTAAGACGAGTCGCTCGTGAGTGCGCGAGACTAGTTTGAGGGGCGGATGTGACGAGTCCGAGGCTGCTGGCTGGCCAGATGTTACGGCGTCGGCGTGGTGATCGACGACGAGTCGGATGGCGGCGGCTATCTTGCAGCGAAGCCTTCTGCGGATCACACACGACTTACTGGTCGCCTTTTTGGAGGTGTGGAAGAGCAGACGGATGGTGGGCCTGCCGCTCTGTGCGAGTGCGGCAAGGCGGGCATCGGCGATCTGTTTAGCTTCGGCGAATTTGGTGCGTCGTCTCGTCGCGTCATATGCTGCCCAGCTTGTGCGTTTCCTGGGGGGCGATTGAATAAATCGGTCGCGGACGAGGAGGGGATTGATGGGGACAAAGTCGACGGGGTGTTGGAGGAGAGCGTTTGGAAATGCGCGGACTGAAAAGAGGGGAGAGACAAAGGAGGGCAGTGAACGGAGGGGGGTGGACGGGTGGGAGGGGTCTACAACACGGGCACGGTCGATAAAGTGCGGGTTTGCTTGGCCGAGTGCGGGTAGACGGATCTGAGTGAGGGGGGTGACCGAACGGAGTCGAGAGAGTCGAAGCATAGGTGAAGAGAGAGGGGGGTCGAGTTACCAAAAGAGAGGGGTGGTGAATTGAAAAGGCTCGACGCGTGATTTGACGCGTTCGTTGAATTCCCCTCTCACTCGCATGGCAGACGCTGCCCCTCGCCGTTCACAGCGCGACAGAAAACAAGTAAAACATTATAATTCAGGTAAATAAAAATAATTACCTTCTTCCTTCTCTTCGACTTACTCCAGCCATCAGTCAGTCAATCACCCAACAAACCAGCGCCGCTCCCACCACCCGACGACGAGCACGACCTCACAGAACTCTCAGACAGAGACGACGACAACGATGCAGACGACGACAACGACAACCAGGACTTTTCAACTTCAAAGTCAAAGAAACGCGCCGCTCCACCCCGCAAACTAAAAGGCACAGCCAAGAAACCGCGCACCGCCAGATCCACCGCCCCCCCATCCAAACCACCCAAACCAAAGCAGCGTCGCGCAAAGGAAAAGCCCCTAAATGGCCATTTCGATCCAGAAAAGGTCGCAACAGACACAAAGATTGCCGCGGATAACCCCCTCTTCAGTACGTCCCTCGCCCGCTTCCATCCCCGCCGTCTCACCAGCCTTTACAGACACCCTGCTCAACCCTTCCGCCGCTCTTCAGTCCACAGTAGAGGACTTTCTTCACTCGCTCTCTCAAAATGCCGACGCCGCTCAGGCAGAACTCATCAACTGCATTCTGCGCGCATGTGCCAGTGTTCCAACGACTCCCTCGATGCCGACCAAGTCATCGATTACGACGGCGTCGTCGACGCTCTCGACAACTTTATAGAGGGGCTCAAACAGGTGACCTTCTTTACCCCTTACTACTCACCACTTCGCTTACCTTCCGTCAACTTGAAGGAAAACTCGCCAATATATCCCCTCACCTCCAAATTGCCTGCCTTCAAGCGCTTCCGCGCGTCGCTTTCAGAACTCATAGAACGTCTCGTCCTAGCAGCAGCAGAAGTCGGTTCACTCTATACCACCGATCTCATCACAACCCTTCAATCTTGGGTCATCGCCATGTCTTCTTCCCAAATCCGTTCCTTCTGCCACACCGCCACCGTCGCCGCCATAGAAGTAGAAACCGCCCTTTGCCAGGTAGCCGCCGCCGTCGAAAAGGAAGCCGAAATCCTCAGTCGACAGCGTGAAGGCGAACGCAAACGCAAGGCCGTCCACAAATCCACCGCAGTCCGTGAAAAAGACTTGGACGGCAAGGCCGCAGAAGTCCGAAAACGACGCACCGTCCTCGCAGAATATCTCAAAGAAATAGTGGATGGGTGTGCACCGTTTTCCTTTCTCTCTTCGTCCACACCAACTCGTTTCCAGTGAGTTCGTTCACAGGTATCGCGACCTGGATCCCAATATTCGCGCAGAATGCGTCAAGGCCATGGGCTCATGGTTCACTCACTATCCCGCTCACTTCCTCGATAGTTCCTATCTCCGGTACGTCGGCTGGGTCCTCTCAGATTCTAGTACCCCCGTCCGTCTCGAAGCAGTACGAGCACTGTCGGTTGTATACGCCCAATCCGAGTACGTGAGCTCACTCACTCACTTTACCGAACGCTTCAAACCCCGGTTACTCGAGATGGCCGGTGGTGATACCGAATTGAGTGTACGCACCGCCGTCATAGGCGTTCTCAGCGCCATCGACGCGAACGCACTCCTCGAAGACGAGGAACGCGAGCGCATGTGCCTCCTCCTCTTCGATGCCGAAGCGCGTGTCAGAAAGGCTGTGTCTGGTTTCGTTGCCAGCGTCTGGCAAGAAGCGACCGACGAGCGCGTCTCGGCCATGCCGGGCCGAAACAAGGGGGAAAAGGTCAAGGCGAGGGCAGGCGTCAAAGCTTTGGCGGTGTTGCTCGTCAAGTGGGGCAAGGCACTCGACCGGCTATCAGAGGTTGCCGAGGAGGAAAGCGAGGCGGGCATGACTGATGGTGCACCAGGTCGCCGCATATACCTCCCGTCCTCGAGCGGGGTGGACTCGAGAGGACAGATCGTGCTTGCTGTCGAAGCGCTGTGGGACGAGGTCGAGGCCGTCTACGATTGGGAGTGCATTTTGGATGTGCTGCTCCTCGACCACTCTGCGGGAAGGGACGAAGACATGGACGGTCCTGATTCCCTCGTGGAGACTGCGAGAACCACGGTTGATCCTGCGTGGCGTTTGTCGGAGGTAGAGGAAACCGCGGTGCTCGAGGTGTTTGTGGCGTCGTTGCGTCGCACTAAGCTGGCGTCGACGACCGCGAAGAAAGTGCGTACCCTACCGCTGTTTGCGCTGACGGCACTTATATCGTCATAGGGTGACGAAGAGACGATCGTGTCGGATCTAACGCGTGCTCTAATCAAGGGGCTACCCAGGCTGTTCATCAAATACCAAACGGACGAAAACCGCATATCGCAAGTGCTTCTCATTCCTCCACTGATGAACCTCGACCTCTATCTCGAGATGCGAATGATGAACGTGCGTCGTCCTCGTGTACCATTTGTAAACGAATTGACGTTGTCCTAGGCGTATGCGAGTCTCTGGGACGACGTACTAAAGCAGTTTCTCACCCACTCCTCGCCGTCCGTGCTCACCAAGGCGGTCTCTGCCGTTCGGTATTTCATGTCGGCGACGTCACTGACAAACACGAACAGCACCAAGATTTTGGAGCTCGAGGACGAGCTGGCGACGCAGCTGCGCGATGCAGTCGCGGGTCGCGAAGAGATCGAGGTGGCGACGTTTTCAGAGGACGAGGTGCTCGCGCTTGGCGGTACGTGTGCGCGGATATGTGTATTGGCTGGTTCGAGGGACATGTGTGCTTGGATGGAAGAGGACGAGGGGGGGAAGCAGAGCAGTGCGTGGGATATTCTTTCTGCGCTCGTCGAGAGGGGTCGGTTGGGGTATAAGGAAGAGGAGCGGGTGAGTGCCGTTGTGTTTTATCACCATATCGAAGCTGACGCCGAACCAGATGGTCGAGCAGGGGTTACATTTGCTTGGGCTGCACGTCATCTGGAAGGCGCGGAGCTTGCCTGACGTCAAGGATGCGTCAGCCGACAGCGAGTCGTTCCGACAAAAGCTGCGGGAGCAACGTGACTCGTTGGTCGAGAAGCTCGTCGATTACGTCGTCGGGCAACAGTCGAATACGGTCGAGGTCGTGAAACGCGTGGTGAGTTTCCAACATTCGTTGAACGTGCGTGTCTGACCACGGGGTAGGCGTTCCAAAACTTGATGAACTTGCACATCTTGTTCTGTCCGAGCCAAGCGACATCGACACGGGGCGACTCGCTGCCGACGGAACCGCTCTCAGTGCAGCTAGGGGAGGATGTGCAGGAGCGGTGTGCGGCGTTTATACAGTCTTTAATCGAACAGTATGTGGAGGCGTTGGAGGAGGGTAGGCCTGCCCGAGACGAGGAGGAAGAAGAAGAGGAGGAGACTGAGCGCGATGAGAGCTCCGAGGAAGAGGAGGAGCCGGCGCCGACTGCCAAGGGTAAAGGAAGGGGCAAGGGCAAGGGCAAAGGCAAGGTCAACAACCATCATGTCAAGACGACGAGAGCGAGGCCGGAATCTGTCGAGCCAGGTGTGTTGTCATTTCTAATTAATAATGAAGAAATAACGAGACCCTTCGGCAGATCATCAATCTCCGAGTCGAGCAATGCTGGAGCAAGAGTACCAGTTTATGGCAACGGTGTCGACCTTTTTGCGTGCAATCCGTGCGGGTGCTGTTCACATCAAGCACAGCGACATTTTGCTGGCCAACTATGGGCGACTTGGCCCTTCGTTTGATCTGTGCACCAAGGTGATCATTGACATGTTGCGCGAGGAGGGGATGTACAACGATAATGGGGAGTTGGTCGTTGATGTTGTCAAGAAGGCGTTGTCGGAGGTACGTCTGGTCCGCGTGAGTATGGGGTTTGGATGCAGTCTAACGACTTGTAGTCGTTTTCGCTCGTGATGGACGGAGTGGTCAAAGACGAGGAGCAGACGGTCACGCTCGCCAAGCAGCTAGCGACCAGCTTTATCATCCGAGGCGCTCAACTGTCGGTCGTGCGTCGGCTGGATAGCCGGTATGTGGTGCGCGCACACAAGGAGTTGATCCAGGAAGCCGTTCAGCGGGTGTCTTCGTTGGACAAGACCTCGGGGGCCAAGCACAAGGGCACCGGCAAGAAGCGGATGAGCGTGGCGGTAGGGTTTTTCAGGGCGATGGTGCCGCTATTGAAGGGCATCGAGAGTCGAGATGCGTTGGCCATGTGAGTCGCGTTTTCGTTTGGGAAACCAACGATGGGTGCTGAACACGTGAACACTGGGTAGAAAAGCGCATATGGACCAGGTGGTGAGCGATGCGAAGATGGAGGTGAAGCTGACGGCCAAGATGTGGGAGCCGTTGAGGGCATATGAGAAGAAGTTGGTAACGATTATGCATAAAGGTGTGTCTCCCGTTTGCGTGGGCGTGCTGACGGATGCTGATGATGATGATGACAGGTGCAGGAAAAGGCCGGGGAGCGAAAGGAGGGGTAGTCGGGACGAGCGACGAGGAGAGTGGGCCTGAGCATGAGGTAGAGGCGAGGGGTGGTGGTGTGGAGATGCAGGAGACAGAAGGGGTGCAGGCGGGTCGGACGAAGACGAGGCAGCGGCCGAGACCGACGCCGAGGGTGCGAACGAGGTCGAGACCAGAACCGGAGCCAGAGCCAGAACCAGAACCAGAACCAGAACCGGAGCT
Organism: Leccinum variicolor; assembly: GCA_038091415.1. Taxonomy (NCBI): domain Eukaryota; kingdom Fungi; phylum Basidiomycota; class Agaricomycetes; order Boletales; family Boletaceae; genus Leccinum; species Leccinum variicolor. The sequence continues at coordinate 38,153 of JBBPOK010000220.1, read as the reverse complement.
GGTGGAACGTCGTGCGCAGACGCCGTCTGAGCAGGAGGAGGAGGAGGATGTTGAGATGGATGTCGGGGGTGAGGATGGGGACGGTGATGGGGACGGTGACGGTGATGAACATGGCGACGAGAACGGGACGCAAGAGACACCAAAGAGCAAGGCAAGAGTCAGAACGGACGACGAGGATGGAGCGTCACCGCAGGACACGCCGCGCGCTGGGCCCTCGACATCGACTTCGGCGGTGCGGTCTTCGTTGAAACGACGGCGAGAAGACGAGGATGAGGAAGTTCCCGAGTCGGAGACGGACGCCGCGGTGGACGACGATCGGGGGAGTCATCATCTAGACGACGTCGATACGGGACGGTCCCCCGGACCTGGACCTGTACCGGAACCCGGGGCTGGACGATCTTCCGAGGAGGGAGGGCCGATGACGAGTCCGATCAACGAGTTTATCATTCGGCGGAAGCGGGCTCGGCATTGATATCGTGTTGTCGTGTCTAGTTTTTACTTTTTTTTATGCTTATTTTTTTTACTTGCCTTTTTTCTTTACTTTGCGAGTTTTTTGTTGTTGTGTCAAGCAATATTAGTGGCAATCAGTTCTTCAAGTCTCTCAGCATCCTGGACAGTATATGGGAGAGGGTATTTTGGCACCACATCCCCTTAGTCGTATCAATCAGACTGGTGTCAACCAACCCCAGTGATTGCCGTGAACATAGGTTCAAACGTTCATGCTTGAATCAGTCTTCAATCAAGTTTCATTTGGCGCCGCGTTCTTTCAACCCGCTTGGCAGATGCGTAATTGATCCGACATTAATCATTATTAACTTGTAAAGGTCTATGGGTGTACGTTTCACCGCCAGTCCTTTCCACTCCTCTACAATGCGACTCGTTACGATAACCATATTTGCAGTAACCGGAAACCTGGTTTCTCTGGCCATTGCAAAACCTGTACAAAATCGAAAGGCAGGCCAGGGTGGCATGGCCATACCGCTCGCCAGACACCCTTCCTTTATGCACTCCAACCAAATCACTGATCTGGACGGAATCAGCTCTCATGCTATATCAGTCAGGGAGTACGTGGGATGGACTGTTGATGATCTGATAGGTCTGCTCAGTCTTTTTTTTTTTAGGAAGATCCTTAGAGGCCTGGACAATTACGAGAGGAACATGGGGACGATGCACCCTTTTGCTGTGAAACAAAGCGACTCGGAGTCCGGACTCGGAAGGCGTAGCGCTAGCCTCCCGCTGACAGATTTCCGAAATAAAATGTGGATGGCCGAGGTTTCTATTGGCACTCCTGCCAAAACCTTGAAGGGTAAAATCTCCACGTATCATTCTGATATATTGTTAATCTAGTAGCGTCACAGTCACGATCGACACTGGTGCAGCGTGGGTACTTTCCTTTAGTTCATACACCTATTTGTGTTCACATCAATGCAGCGATATGTGGGTGATGGAGACTGGTTGTGCTGGGATTGCCGAAGATCGTGACCTCTGGCATCCCGATTCATCCGTTTCTGCTGAGTACGAGCAGAAGTCATTTTTGCTCAAATATGGAGATGGATCCACCGTCAAAGGTGGTCTATTTACTGATAATGTCACCATTGGTGGATTCACTGTATGTCTTGTATCGTTTATGAGCATGACCGTTGAAACTCTGACGCCAAGCTAGGCAGACCCTCAGACCTTCGGTTCTGCAACATCGTACACTTCGTTCAAGACGTATGAATACCCTGCAGACGGTTTATTGGGATTGGCCTTCCCTTCCATCTCGAAATTTGGTACCGCAACGCTGCTCGAATCGCTTGTCAAACAAAATAGGTTAACCAATCCGATATTCTCATTTAAACTCACTTCTTCGGATGCTGAGATGTACGTCGGTGGAACAAATAGTATGCTGTACAGTGGTGAGATCGCTTATACACCCGTAACACAATCGGTGAGTCAAGATGTTAGATCCGGGAGTGGATGTTGCTGACCCATTGGTATTTATGTAGGGATACTGGCACGTGTCCATGGACGACTTTCGTGTTAATGGTAACATGATCTTTGAAAATGTACCTGTTATGTTCGACACTGGTACAAGCCACATCTTCGGAGATTGGGAACGGGTTGCAGAATTGTTCAGGCACCTTGACGGTACCCTCTTGGAATATGGTTCCTTTGGTTTCTATTCCCGTGAGTTCCGATTGCGTCGATACATTGTTTTTATGGACAGCCTGCAGTACCGTGCAACTCCTTCCCAACACTGAGTTTTACCTTTGGTGGCAAGACGTTTGAAATCCCTCCCGAACATCTCAGACTTGACTCAGTCAAGCTAGGTTCTTCTGATTGCTTCAGTACCATTATCGCCCAGCGCTCTCCGTCTATCGGTGAGATTTTAGAGCTTATCGATTCATGAACCCCCATTAAATTTGTGCTGATGGACTCGTTCTGACTGTACTTGTGGTCTAGCATCGTGGGTCATTGGGTTGACTTTTATGCAGGGCGTATACAGCGTGTTCGATTATAGTACTTTACGGGTCGGGTTTGCGGACCTTGCTTGAATGCATCATCGTACGTTAGGGTAGTCACAAAAAGTGGTGTGGCATGTCTGACAGGAAGAAGTCACGCCGCCACAATGGTTCGCTGTAATTTCAAGGTCCGACTCGGACTCGGATGACGGGGCGTTTCTCTGCTTCGTAAGTACCAACAGTCGACGACGTAACGATAAAAGAGTTTGGTATAAAGATGTATCATGTTCGATCCGACGTCTCTCCGATTGTCACCCTGATTATGTGAGAGCAGGGGTGCGTATCTTCTTTACTGTACTCAGATTCTATCTCTGTTTCTTCCTCAGAAGTGTCTACAGCATAAATTTATCGATCACGATGATGGTCGAGATCGGAAGTACATCCTTGCCCACTCATTCCGGACCCAGATTCAACATACTAATCCCATAGTCCGTTCCATTCTCGGTCGGATCCGAATCACCTGGATATTTTATAGATTCTCTGCGGAAGGCCGTTCTGCCGACGCAACACCGCCTTTCACTGCGTATATAAAGCGATCATGCCCCCCAGTTCCCCGTGTCTATACCCAGTTCCCCTCCTTCGTTTATCACAGCGATGCAAGGCGTGACGGATAAAATCGAGGAGAAGGACATACCCCAGCACGATTTTTCCTTCCTCGCAAAAGCCACCGCTACGGAACATGCGCTCACTCCGCTTCAGGCCATGCGTACCTACTGGCGCGCACTTTTCTGGTGTATATTCATGTGCATGGGCGCGGTCCTGTTGGGATATGATTGGCAGGTACGTCAGCATAGCAATCGCTCGGAATGTGAGCCTGAGGTTGGGTTGGATAATGACGTCGAACGAACCGTCCTACCAGGTTGCTGGAGGGTTAGTGAGCATCCCCAAATTCCGCACCGACTTTGGATATATTGTCGACGGACATCCGATCCTCCCTGCGAAATGGCAAAGCGCGTTCAACAGCGTCAGCTCGATCGGGGGCATGTTTGGCGGTCTTTCCTTGGGTTGGATTTCTGACCAATTTGGGTGGGTCGTTTTTTTTCCTTTACCATACATATTTATTGCTGTCTTTGCGTCGCTCATCCGAACTCAACAGGCGGCGTGGGGCCGTTGCGGTCGCATGCGTGGTTTCCATCATCGGCGTATTGATTCAGTTCCTCACTCCCGCACACGTTAACGGGATGTTGCTCATCGGCAAGCTCATCAACGGCTTCGCTCTCGGTTCGTCATTCTTTTTCTCGTAGCGTGCTTTTGGATTGATGGAGCATCGCTCTACTCCAGCAATGTTCGTCTCGTCTGCGAGTGGTTACTGTGCGGAGGTGTCTCCACTTGCTCTGCGAGGTATCACAACAGGCGCTGTGAATTTCTGGATGATTCGTCAGTCCAGTTTGCATATGACTTGTTAACCAAAACACTAACACTTTCATAGTCGGTCAATTGTGAGCGGCCGCTTGACCTCTCCCTTCCCTCCTGACTATAGATACCATCATTGACAGCGTTTTTTATGGTCTCATTCGGGGAATCGGAAACCGGACAGATGTCTACGCCTATAGACTCCCATTGTGAGTGGTATATCGTCGGCCCGTATGCATTGACATTTCCATGTTCGTTCTTCCAGCGCGTTTCAGTGGATTTTTCCAGTCATACTCTTGGTCGGCTTACCGTTTGCTCCCGAGTCGCCTTGGTGGCTTGTGCGCAAAGGTAGGAACGAGGACGCCGAAAAAATCCTCGTCCGCCTCGGAGGACCGACAATCGATGCGAAACTCCAGCGACAACAAATTCAGGAGACCATCGAACTGGAGGATTCGTTTTCTGCAACGTCAACATATGTAGATTGCTTCAGGGGTAAGTCATTCCAACACGTAATACTTGTGGAATGACCTTCGAGCCATGTTCCAGGTGAAAATCTCAGGCGTACGGTCGTTGCCATGATGGTGTTTGTGCTTCAACAATGCGCAGGTGAGCAATACCGGGACCGCATGTCTATTTGAGTGATTGGATAATATTATTAGGTGTGGTCTTTGTATTGGGTTATAGTACATACTTTTTTGAGCTTGCCGGGTTCGCCACGAATAACGCTTTCAACCTCAGTCTGGGAATGAGCGCCATAGGGGTAAGTTCTGAATCGGTTACATACTCTACATAACTATTGCCTCATGACCTATACAGGCAATTGGAAATCTTGTGAACTTCTACACTGTGAATTGCTATGGTCGTCGTTTCATCTTTAACTATGGCATGCTTGCCTGCACCGTCATCTCGTTCCTGATCGGATTCACTTGGATAGGCAATGCGCACCAAAGCGCAAAGTGGGCCACCTCTGCATTTGTAAGTCACCTTTTGAAACGAATTCGTGTCGTAGATGAAGCCGGCCTCTGCGTATTGCTAGACGATTATCTACAGCTTTGTATACCAAGTCACCATGTGAGTTTGCATTTTCTTACGCATTGTATGACTGCTGACGTTCGTTTCCCCTCGCTGGAAAACGATCAGTGGTCCATTGACCTATGTCATATTTTCCGAGGTCTCGTCTGCGAAGCTTCGTTCAAAAACGGTGGGTATCGGAATTTGGGCCAACATGCTCTGTGGCATGATCTCCACCACTGTCATTCCTTACCTGTAAGTAACTTCGACAACGGATCTGCTCCTACGTATGTCTGTGCCCATGCCTATTTCTGGATCGAATATCGTTTGTTCGACCGCTCACTGCTTTGAACTTGTAGCATCAATCCCGATGAAGCGAATTTGAAAGGCTACGTAGGCTTCATCTTTGGAGGTCTTGGGTTACTGGGTACGATCTGGGCGTATTTTTTCATCCCAGAAACCAAAGGGAGGACGGTCGACGAGTGCGTACTTTTTTTCTTTTCTTCTTCGGTGCAGTTGGTCATCGTCGCTGACTTTACGATAGACTCGACCTCATGTACGAAAAGCATGTGCCCGTGAGGTCTTTTGCTACGTACGAGCTGTACGACGCGGACGCGAACAGCCCATAACGTCACTAAAGGATCGGAATGTAAAAGCGACACAGCTTTGAAGCGCGCATGAACGCCGGCCAACCTTCATTTCACTTATATTTTGGATGACCACGATAACGGAGGAACGAATAACATTGCATGTGAATTAATAGGTGCAATCACGATATGTACGATCTTCCCCGACTCCCACGATAGTGGGGGAGGGTTTTGTCTGCAGAGAACGACCAAATTCTCTGCAAACGGTACCGCGTACGAAAATTAAAATTAAATGGATCGATTTATAGACAATGTTACACGGAGCGCTCTGACGCGAGATAGATATACGATTGACGGTGTGCAAACGGGTGAATGCGGCCGTCGAGCAGAGTTCAAGGGACGGAGTCACCCGCACACTGAGGTTAAACGACGGCACTGTATCATCGTTTTCCCGTAATACAGTGACTGATCTACAAGTGTAACCAGGGTCGATCATCTGAGCTCCTATCCTTGCATCGTTTTACATTTATACAGATTCCAAACTCTACAAGAGGGCGCTATTGCCTTCACCGACATAAGCCTCTGAAGCCGTACAGCCAACTCCAACGTTCCAAGGGTCGTTGGTCGGCTGGCACTTGGAGTTGTCTCCGATGTATGAATCGACGCAAACGGAGGGCGAGCTGGCCGTCAGAGTGAACGTTATAGTATCAGGCTGAATCCAACTTAGTGCATGCTGTACTGTCAACGGACTTGTGCACTTACCGATCCAGAACCAGTGAATGCGCAAGCGGTGAACGTTCCTGGATATTCGACGGAAGGATAATAGCAGGTGATGGTGTCGCTGGAGCACGTCCAGTAATTGAGGCATGCATTTCCCTGACCGTTCGGAAGGGGGTCGTAGATGCAATTCGGGCAAGCCAAGCACGTAGCGCTTGCACGAGTGGATAGCCCAAGGAGGGTCAAGAGGACGAAAGCAAACGAGAGGGCAGAACGGGACATCATGATGGCTGGCTGGCGTCTCAGACTCTCAGCATACTGGTAGCATGACGGACATCAACGAAACTTACCGATTTACTTTTGTTCCTGGTCTACAGCCGTTGTAATGTATGCCTCGAGCTCCCTTGTCTTTATAACCTGCCAATCTGCTGTTGCTTAGTTATTCCCAGGTGAGTGCGAGTCCCAGACCAGGGCCATGCAATTCCCATCATGGCACCGGATCCCAATCGAGCCTGTTCTCTGCCACGGACGAGGGAAGAAAGGACTTGCATCTCCGCACGATTCCAGAATATGATGTTGAACAACGGGAGCCGCGACAGAGTTTGTACACAAATGATACTTGATTCCTGGCGCAACAAATCATCCCAGGATGAGGCCACGGGTTTCTCTTCGCTTTCATGGTCGAATGATGAAATGGTGCGTTGCTTGCCCGCTGTTACTTCTCTCCAGTCTTTCATCTTGTGAGCTGCAAGTGACAACTCACCAACTTGTCTGAACAAGCATTGCAGAATTGACACGCACTTGGTCACTGGACGATCCCGTGTTGCAACATTTATATATAGTTGGCTCGAGAGGGTCTCAAGTGCGCTGTTTTCCTGCGCTGAACTCGGGACAGGTGGCAGGTCGGTACCCCAAGAACGTTCACTGTTTACTGTACCCCAGTTAAGATGAGCTGTTTCCACCACAGTAAGGTCCTGTTGGCGGAGAAACAGTAGTCAACTCGCTGACGCACTGGCATGGGGTAGAACGAATGGAATTTGACATAATAGCTCGGAAGGCTGAAATATGGAGCTGTTTATGTTTCCCAATTTTGAATACAAGTAACGGGACTCGTTATTGATTTCAAGTGGTTTCCAACGTCACCACGTGCACTGTTGTTATGCAATGTGAGGGGCTCTCGCAACTATTGTAGCCGGCCAATATAGTTTGAGGGTCGATTCTCAGGTGAATGTTGGCAGATCGGATTGTGCGAGCCATCCAAACCCAATGGAGACGAGTCTGTGCCACGAACGAGGCCTAGGGGAGGAAGACGAATCGAAGTCCAGAATATGGTGTCGTGTCACGAGACGGCGAGGGATCGTGACAGTCTATAGGCAAGCGATGCAACAAGGCCACGAAAACCGAGTTCAAAACACGACAGGTGTTTGCTGTGGAAGTCTCAGCCGATGACAAGATAATCGCGATAGGAATCCTTCTCACTGCTGTAGCTCAAGCGGAGCGGCCCTTCTGATTGCACTGCGCCAGCGCTGGTCGATCCTAGGTCTACCTGGAAGATGCTGTCTGAATCCAAAGGATCTTGTTCAGTATGTTTGACACTCGTGGGTGGTTTTTGAGAACTTCAGCACCATTCTCGGGGATATTATACTGGTACATGGAACCGACGCGAAGTCGAAAGTAAAGGGTGCACGTGAGCAAAGGCAAGCGCCAAGAACACAGCCTGGTGGGTGGTCTCAATCGGGTTTCTTTCCGCTGCTCAGCGCTGAGCGCTGATCGCTAACCCAGAAGACTTTCCAAGAGACGCTTGAAGTAGAAGAACTGGAGTGATAAGCGCGTTGACAAGACATTCGATTGACTCGGACAACATCAACGAGAACAAAATTTGAAGGCTAGTTCGACGTTCCTCTAGTCATACCGGAGCAATGTCTATCAAAGGTGATGAAAACGAGGCAATTGAAAGCGGAGTATTGATGGTGACACAGAAACCAGCGACCACACCGGCAGACCTCCGATCCAACTAAATCTTTCTCATGATGTGTATTCGGTTGCACTTCTGGCTGGCGGGGAGGTCGTGAGCGGTGGCGAGGAAGGGAAGATTCGACGATGGCGAGTTGAAGATGGCATGGAGGTAGGGATGCCAATGGATGCTGGGAGCACTGTGTACGATCTTGTCGTGTCACGAGATGGCAAGTGGATCCTGGCTGGGACGAGGAGTGGTCGAGTTGTGGTGTGGAATTCAGCGAGCTTCGAAAAGGTGAGCGACTTCGAAGCACATGACGAGCCAGTGTACGCAGTGGACGTCTCAGCGGATGGGACGAAGATTGCGACGGGATCGGATGACCACACGCTCAGTGTCTGGTCGTTTCCCACGGGGAAGCGACTGCTCGAACCTTTGGAGCACGACTATTTCGTGGCTGCGCTCAAATTCTCTCCGGACGACAAATTCATCGCAACTACCACATTGTCTGTTCGGATCTACGACAGTCTCAATGGCACCCTACTCGCAGACTTTCCAACCCAAGTAAACCCGGGATTCAATGGATCCCTCCGAGTCGCCTGGACGGGCGATGGAAAGCAACTCTTCGCCTTATCTTGTGATGGAAATATCCACTGTCTTGATGTGTCCTCCAGGACGACGTTTTTGCATTGGTCTATTCACAGCGACATCAGGCCATACTACATCACACTAGCATGCAATGACGCGTGCATAGCAGTCTCTGCCAGTTCATCGCTCTCGTTCTGGGACACGACAACGCACCAACAAATCGGACCTGTCATTGACTACCCCCATCCCGTCTCGTCCATGGCCATCTCAGCAAATTATGATGTGGTGGCTGCAGGTGACAAGACGATCACTCTCCGTCGCAATCTGCATGGTATCCTGCCACCATCATACCTTAAGGATGTGAGTATATGCATTCTGAGACGACATCTTCATCTGAGCCACTGTCCGGACGTCCAACGTTACACCAGAAAGAACTCGTCGAATCCCAGTCTGACAGCAATGTTGACTTACTGGAGGTACAAATTATATCCTGTTCCTGTTCAAAACTTGTCTTCATAAGGCACAGGTCGAGCTCCCACCCACAACGCTCGCGGCTGACGATCAGTTCAACTACGACGAGGTTCGTGATTGATCCCTTCCGACTTTGCTGCTATGCTGACGCTGCGAAAGGCTCCCTCGCCAGCGTCGTCTGTTCGTCATGAGGACCAGGTGCCACCGCCCGTCTCGTCCCACTCCACATCGCAGCCTCCAGCCCACCCCATGACCTCCGCCGCAGAAATACATTTGGAAAACCCAGAGATACGCTCAGAGAAGCATAACAACAGTGCGCCGCCGTCTCGATTCCTTCGGATTTTAGAAAGATGGAAGAAGAGCTCCAGAGAACCTGCAGTCCCTGAGCCTGCGAGCAATCGATCTAGGTCAGCTGAGAACGTGAATGCCTCGAAGAGAGCATTTTCGACAATGGCCAAAGCTCAAGCTATACCAGTGAGTGTTCCTCGAAAGGCTAATGGGCGTGCTTCGTCTAAACTATCATCTTAGCGAACGGTCAGAAGGGTTGTAGAAAAGGTAGGTGCTCAAGGGCTTGCACATGCCATTGTTTAACTTTCTTTTCAGGAGAAGAAGTCGAAAGCCAGACCTCGTGCAGATGTCCGCGAGCGTGGCACTAATACTGGAGGGCGTCCTTCGAATCCAGGGCCATCAAGCGACGTAGCTCTTCCGTCAGGTGTGGACGGTGACCACGGCGGTGGAACTAGCACCGGACGTCCTCTGGATCCAAATCCAGCGAGCAAGGTAGGTCGTCCATCGGCGTCGATCACATCGTACGGACATCTATCACAGGAGGCACAACAGGCCATGGATGCAGGTCAACCCTCGACTTGGAGGATTGGCTTGAGGGTGCGCGCCTACCTTCTTTGAGTATGCATTACGAAACTCATGGCAAACATCAGGAAGAACCTGGAATGGCTACCTTTACCTTCACATTTCCCACATGGTTGTGTTGTCGTTCAGCAGGGATGGAAGAGGAATAATTCATATATGCTCTGTCTTGATTTACCGTGGCCAGTCATTACGTGCTTGAGCTTGTATCGCATTGTAGCATTGACTCGGGTGCTGCAAAGCTGGTAAGGCCGGACAGCCGCTGCTCACGGGATACATATGGTGACCATCACATTCACGCTGCCACATTGACCGGTGACCACCTCTTCGGAAGCTATATCCTATCAGAATAGGTAGGTGTTCAAGCTGTCCATTGAGCCCACGGATATCATTGTCCATGTTTCCTTGCAGAAGAAGTCGAAACCCAGACTTCGTGCTGGCGGAGACCGTGACCGTGGTACTAGCACTAGAGGTCGTCCTCTGGATCCACAACCGTTGAGCGGTGTAGGTATTCTGTCAGCGTTGATGATATTGCAGCAGCTTATGTTCTACCAGACTCAACAGGCAAACCATGTAGATCAACCCTCGACTTGGAGGGTCGGTTTGAGGGTGCGCATACTTTCTTTGAGTGTATGTATTGCAAAACTTATAGCAAGCATTGAGAGAACCCGGAAAGGCTACCCTTTCTGTCACACTTCCCACATGGTTGTGTTGCCGTTCATCAGGGACAGGAGAGGAATGATTCTAAGTCGTGTATGCTATGCAATGTCTTTATGTATGCTTGTAAGTTAGTAAGTAAACGCGGCGGAACGAAGTAGGTAAAGACAAGCAAGAGCATTTTTGCTTGTTTATGCACAACGTCAGAGTCGGCTTCCGCCGGTCATTCAATCAACATAACCTCAGGTTGTCAGCGAGGAGTCCATGTCTCAGAGCCGAATTCGTAGTTGACTCCTTGGACAGAGCGACATCGGTTCCTAGCCAGTCCTGCAACCAAGCACAGGCTCGAACGACAACGACTCGCCGTTTTCTGTCGTTCTCGAGGGAAAACACGCATTTTCCACGTACTACAAATACCCTTTTGGAGACCATCGAACGTCCTAAATCTGTCTTGTCATTCCTCAGCCGGACAGTTCAAATAACATTAATGTCGACTACATCTACTCTCTCAGCTTATCTACAGGAGCAGAAGACAAGATTTTTGAAGGATAATGGAGATGGTTGGACAGTTGTGACGGGCAATGAAGCTGGAGGTACGCCCTCCCTATATGCTCGAGCTACTGGAGACTGACTCCTCTTCGATCTGCGTGATATATCCAGACTTAGACAGTCTCGCGAGTTCAATCGGCTTTGCATGGCTTTTGTCTCATATATCGACCACCGATACGAAGGCGATCGCCCTTATCGCGACCTCTCGCAAGGATTTCATCCTGAGAGCGGAGAATGTCTATACCCTAGAACAAGTAGGCATCCGGGAAGACTTCAAGGAGCTTCTCTGTCCGGAAGATGTACCCCAACCGAATCTATGCACCAACTTTGCCCTAGTGGACCATAACAGTCTCCATCCTACCAACGGTGGTCCGAGTGCGCGGGTGACGGCGGTTATCGATCACCACGAAGACGAAGGAAAGTACATCGACACGGCCTCACCTAGAATAATCGAGCCCGCAGGGAGTTGCGCGTCGCTCGTCACGAGGGTCATCAAGTCATACCCTACCCTTCAGATACCCCCCGGACTGGCAGTACTTTTGCTGAGCGCCATCGTGATAGACACGCATGGTCTACGGAAAGGCGGAAAGGCGGTCGATGTGGATTATGAAGCGTCTGCGTGGCTTCTTCCTCGAACCCATATCACATCTCTAGGAAACCTTTCTGCACAAGCTGAGGAAAATCCCCAACAGATCCGCGATGACACTCAGATTCAATCCCTCTCGGACACGCTCCGTGTTAAGAAGTTCGCACTATCTCATCTCAGCACGAGAGATTTGCTCCGGCGAGATTACAAAGAGTACGACTTGAACCTCTCCTCGTCCATCTGCGGAGACAGTCCTCGGTCGATAAAGGCTGGATTGGCCACCGTACCCATACCCCTTTCTTCCTTCTTCTCACCATCACCGGACTCTACGGTTACGGCCACCCAAGAGTGGATCAAGGAGCGCGGTTTATCGGTACTTGGCGTGCTTACCTCCTACAAGAGCAAGGGTGGAAGCTCGAAACGCGAGGCTTTGTGGGTAATAGATGAAAACGTGTGTGGGGAAAAGCTTCCGCAGGTCTTTTTTGATGGATTCGAAGCGAATGAGGTTCTTCGGGCAACGAGGATCAGTTTCAATCGTTTCGGTTTCGGTAGTCACGCGGAGAGGGACGGGAACGGAGGAGATGAGGCTGAGCGGGACAGCGTTGACGGCGCAGAATTGATCAGCGAGCATGGGCTCGATCTGTCGCCATTCGGCGTAGGCCTCATCGCGCGGGTTTATCGGCCGAAGAATACAGCAATCACTCGCAAGCAGGTCGCCCCGATTATGAAGCAGGTGTTGGAGGGTTGACAAAGCGCGTATTCATACATGTTGGTTGATCAGTGGTTGCGATCACACGAGGCTGTTGCAGAGTAGGAATTACACGGAGCGGAGGCATTATTCTGAGCAAATCCGGCCAACTCGGGCTCGGAACGGGGCAGCACTGTAACTCCCTTTGAGTGCTTCCCACATCATTTCACTCCACCATGTCTACCCCACCATCGCCGCGAGCGATCATCAGCCTCTACAGCTCCACGCTTCGTGCAGCGAGGTCATTCAGTTCCTACAACTTCCGCAACTATTTCTTGGATAGGACAAAGGAAAACTTTCGAAGCATGCAGGTGCGCCTCTGTCGTTGGTGGGGTTAGAGTTCGAGTGTTTACCATTTCGCAGGCCGAGAAAGACTCGGACAAGCTTGCGTTATCATACAACGAGGCTGTCAAGGAGCTGGCGGTGCTTCGTCGGAGTGCCATTGTCAACCAACTGTATGGTGGTTGGCGACTCGCAGTAGAACAGCAGAGAGACGTACGAGAGAAGGGGGATACTTAGGCATCCGTCCCGAAAGCATTGTCCATGCTAGCGGAAGCGAAAATATCTAGCTGTTACGATATGGGGTAGAGAATAACATATCCATCCAACCCCAACTGGTAGCGGCAGCGGGAGAGTCCGCCGCCGGGAGGCTCACTTCTTAACATCTCCTGCGAGGTTTTGTGGGTTATTGTACCACTCTGCCTCGGCGACCTTGAGACGGTCCTGGAATTCCCTTCTCTCCTTGTCGAACTGCTGGTCCCGTTTCGTTTGTAGCTCCTCGATTGTCTGACCGTTCTGGTCCTTCTTCGGAATCCAGCAGTATGCGCAGACGGCAGCGACGGTGAGGGCTTGTGCGGCGACACGCATGCGCATCCAATAGTTGAGAGAACGTGAATCACGTCGTCTGAGTTTGATCACGGCCATAGTGAATGCACCGACAGTCGCGAGCGTCCCTAGGTTGCACCACAGTTCTCAAGAGCGATTTGAAAGGGGAGCAGGGCGGAGGACTCACCGATGGGGACGAAAGGCTCCTCCTTGAACTTGCGGAAGGCCCGCTCGCCATAGCTCTCGGCTGAGCGACGGAGGCTGGGCGTGTGTGGTGTGCCCAGAGGAATGGAGGACATCGTTAAGAGTACTAGTGTCGGGTAGGGTTAGGGTTTCGTTGGTTTCTCTTTTCAAGTCACTTGCAACACTCTCAGTGAATGCATGACGGGGGCCACGGCGTTTCGCGTGCCGTATTGCATGGGAACGACAAAATGCTGATTTGAAGGTTCTCGGGCCGCAGGTCGGACGCCTCGTGAGATCATGTTTTGGACTACGGTTCTCAGTCACTGTGGTCACTGGGTGGCTCGCGGACGGCCCGGGTTCGTGGTTGCTGCCTCGCCTACTCTCTCTGCGCGGCAGTTGGTAAGTAGTTCATTGAAACAGCCTTGGCCGGCTCGAAACTGTATTTCATCTCCCTCAGGCTCTACTAGGGCTGTTTCTATGCGTGTAGTCACGAGACAGGGTTACTAAGACACGGGAAACAGGACCTTTTGAGTGCGTCACGCATGCAAGTATGAGGGTCGCCTAGTCTTTGCTCAGACGGCCTCGGCGAGTTCTCCAACATAGGACTCGGATGATGTATCCTCGTTCGCCATTGACACCAGACCCAATTTGGACTTTGGAATCACTGAGGTTTTGCTAAGCTATCGCTATTCCTTTTTGACCTCTAAAAATTCTTCTTCTTTTCTTCGCACAATCGACGATGCATCGACCCCCGACCTAGACTGACGTTTCGTGTGCCGCCAGCGATGGCTTCGACTCGTCAGCACTCGTTCGACTATTTACTACGAGATCATGCACTCTTTGTCACGGCGATGCAGTGTAGGCCGCATGCCTGCACTGCATCAAAGCGATGGGTTGGGTTTAGGAAGAAGGAATCTTATGCTCGGAGTCAGGACTGGCGATGCTCATCATGTAGGTGTGTACAGGAATAGGGTCATGGCTTTGACCTTTCAAAGCGCGAGTTGTCAAGTTTTGACCTGTCAGCGCGGCCGCCATCCTACCGTATAGCATACGGCCTACGATTTCACTAGTTCTGCAGGTGAATTCAAGGTTGCCTTCGTGGCATCCAAGCTATGATTTTCAGATTCATCCTACCCGGGGTTGACGCTTGCAATAATCTCTTCCCATTTCAGCTGCTGAATCCGTTGTCCGCAGGTCCAGGCATGTATGGTGGACCATATGCCGTGATATCATATCCATCCTGTGGCCCATGTCTCTGGCTGTCTGGCATTGAATGTCCACAGTCTTATCGAGTGTTCCACCTCGGTAAGAGTGTGACATGCTCGGCAAATCATCAACTCCATTGTTTTATCCACAAGTCAAAGCGCTCGGTGGGGCCATTATTTAACCATGCATGCGCCTCATCCCCCTGGTATTTGGTGCACCTTCACCACCCAAGGCCAACGTCTTGTTCTCAGACACGATGCTACCTCTTCTCCGCCTCATTCCCGTCACTCTCAAGCCATCCCCTACATTCAACCAGGGTTTTCCGCACTCGGGAAAGGGTGCCACAATTAATGCGGTCCTCGCTGACGCTAGTAACACACTGGCTGGCCAGGATGCACCGTCCGATCGACCTCTTCTCTCGATCTGCCACCTAAAAGAATTCAAGTCAACCGCAATCGATACCCCACGACTCCCTTCCTTGCCATCGCCCCTTCCACCATGCGATGGTGGCGCTGAGGCCGGCAAAGACGACATTGCGAATCGAGACTCACCTTCCCATTCCGCCGTTGGTCCCTCCTGTTCCGGCTTCCCTGTCCTTGGACCATTTGATGTTCAACGTCGTGTGCAAGTTGGCGGATTTGGCGTTACCTGGGCAGCGAAAGATCGGAGCACTGGCTCGCTATTGTGTATCAAAGAGTCTCGGTCTTTGGAAGAAAAAGGTACACGGAGATCCGTCAAGACGGAGCTCAGGATATTCAGGCGCATTGCGAAGTCAAAAAGGGGAGAGCGGGGTAAAAAGTTTATCATGGAGCTGATTAGATCCATGCAGCATGGCGACATCATCTTCTTCGCGATGGTGAGTCTTGTAGTATCTTTCGCCCCATCCGTCCAGCTCACCATCAGCTCCAGGAACTCATGACCACCGATCTTGCCGCATATATGAATCACCAACCGATGAGGGTCAAAATGCACGCGCGTCAATGGACAGCACAGATGGTAGGTTTGCATGGAATTCGACCTTGATTACAACTCTAACGTTATGATAGGCTCTTGGAATCGATGCCCTGCACGAGATGGGAATTCTTCATCGCGATATCAAATGCGAAAACATCCTCATCGACTCCAGGGAGAACGTCCGAATAATCGACTTTGGGCTCTCTTACTTGAACCCCACTCGCGAGCCTCTGCGTCGATGCGATGGATACACAGACGATTTTCTGGGTACTGTGCCGTACATGGCACCGGAAATATTGCGGAATCAGGATATACCAGTCCATGAGAGGAGATTGTATGGCCCGGCGGTTGATTGGTGGGCGCTTGGGTGTATCCTTTTTGAAATGGAGTCGGTGTCCCACCAGGTACGGGTGCTTACAGGTTTCAACGATAACTTTTAAAGAGACTCTGCCACACATTGCAGCTTCTTTTCTTCACCCGGGAAGATGTTTTCGCATATGTCGACTGGACCCGGGGAATAGATAGTTATGAACAGAGATACTCAAGATTTAGAGGCCTGAGTCCTGTCGTCGTAAATCTGCTAGAGGGGGTGCGTTCTAATGTTCTTTCTCACCTTCACCCCGGCTGAGACCCGACCCGATTTTTACCAGCTTTTGGAATTTGTGCCCGTGGTCCGTTTTTCGTTGAAGGACATGGAAAAACATTTCTATTTTTTGCATCGCGAAGGGTACGTCTTACGGAATGCAATTATAAGGATTAATAACTCATTTCCGGATAAGCACAAGTGAGTTTGACGATGCCGTAGCCCGAGGTACGGGTCGTTCTTCCTGAATAGTTTGACATTTATTTCTGACACAATGGCTGTCGACTCTAGCATTGGGGAAACCTATCCGCCCCGAGCTGGTACCGCAGTCCGGGAACGAAACTCCCGTCAAGGTTATAGAGGCGGCAAAGACAGGCGCTGATTATGATTGGAACCATCCAAAGGGGCACCCAGTCACGGTGGACGGTTAAAATACCGGTGGGCCGAATGATCGTGTATGTACTACATAATGTGTAACAGTTCCATTCCTCCACGCAAATATCGTAACCAATCAAGCTTTCATGTCCACATGGAGTGAAACGCTTGACAGGACTGCGCAAAAGTACTGCCTTTTTTCTACTTGTTATTGTTATTTTCGTTTTCAACATGCATTGCGCCACCCTTCGTCAGCAAAATGAAGCTTCCGAAAGGAAGTTTGACGGAACATAACGAGTCGCCGTTTAAGCGATGTTCGGATGATCGCGGCAGGGACGATAAGGTACGACTGGTCGGCGTATCGGGAAATACTTATGTCATAACCTTCCTCAATCAAGGCAACGAACTTGCTGTGCACCACAATAACGCTTCAAGGAACTTGGACTCGTGCTTCAATTATAAGAAACCTTGAATTCAGAAATGCTTGGTCGGACTCACGGTTCACCCCATGATCAGATACCCTCATCTCACAGGTCGTTGCATCCACTGAACAAGTTTCCGCGGCGTTTCGGGTCTTGCTCCGGTGCGTAAGTAGTCACGTCCGTGGGTCCCAACAAGGTTTTGACGCCGGCACACAAATGTATTTTGACCGAAAAAAAAATTACCAGCGCGTACGCGAAGTGCGGCCTATACGCGATTTCGGGCACCTCTCTTCTGTCCATCCTTCTTCTTCTCAGTTCTCATCCCGGGGGGCTCTGTCTGGGACGTTGGCCTTGCGCGTTGTCTCTCCAGCATAGTCGGAAGCCAGAGACAAAAAGGATGGGTAGCTCGGACGCCCCTCCATCGCAGCGCATGCGGTCTAAGGCACCAGATTTCTCAGAGCTTTTTCGTTCTGCACATGGGTCTCGCCACTCTTCGCGCACTGGAGCTGCTGGGACTGGATCCAGTCCGTCCTTGATCTCTCCTTCACCAGGGGAGAAACCTGCAGGGACGACGAAAGCTCCAAGTCGGCGGTCGATGCTACCTTTCTTGGGTCGCAAATTGAAGCCTGTGGAGCAGCCTAGTGCAGCGCCTCCGACGACGACATCGCGAAAGTCGGTCGGCAACGCAACGTATGCTCCAGTGAACACTGTTCGTCGCTCATTTGGGAACGGGTGAGTGTTCCGCTTGTTTCAATTGACAGGGCTGTCATCCCTGGCGGAGCCTTTGAGAGTCGAGACTAGAAGAATCGTCGATCCGATTTCTAGTCTGCTCCCGAGATGGATGGCGCTGTTCGTTCTCCTACATGAACTAACTCCCTTGCTTTCTAGACATGCGGTGCTCATGATTACCCCCTCATCGGGCCCTCCATCGGCAGCGCCATCTTTACCTTCCAAACTCCCATCAGTGGATGTTCATTCTTCGTCGCTCGGGTCCAAGCTTGCGGCCCATTTCACTCCTTTACGATCACCATCTAGAAGTCCCAAGGCTTATAATTACGCTGCACTGAAGTTAGCTGCATCTGTTCCTCCTCCTTTACCATCTCCTTTACCATCTCCTTTACCATCTCCTTCCGCGCTTTCACCACCTGTCAAAGAAGTGAGAGCTCCATCCATCGAATCTCAGCATTCTACCATGCCGAGTCGTTCCACTACCCCTCGTCCCTTCCAAGGATCTCCTGCACCTGCTGCCGAGAACGGGGACGAAGAGGACTTCTCTGATCTATTCACCCTCCCTGAACCGCTCAAGAGGCTGCAGCAGGCCCAGAAGAGCCATTCATCGACATCGGTTCATATTTATTGCGAAAACTCTCTGAGGATGAGCGGTGAACTCACCCCGACGCCTCCGATTACACCAACCGGTCCGCCTTTGCAGTTTCCGATACCCCCACCGATGGTTAATCCCCCGCCTCGGTCGATTCTGACACAAAAAGGCTTTCCTTCATACTCAAACGAGCTAGCGTCGTTGTCCTCGCATGGGTCAAGAAACCCTTCGAAGATCCCGTCCCCCGGACTAGCAGATAGCAGCAGCGGTCGAACACGACGCAGCGACATGTCTTCTTTACAGGATGACCAGAGAAGCAGTCGTTACCGCACCACTAGCGTTTCAGGAAGCGACACGGACACGTCCAGGGCCAACGACTCGAGTTATTCTGCGTCGTCCCGTCTCAGCATCAAACATGTGAAACCTTTGACACTGAAGTCCAAGTTTCTAGCGCCGAGCGCAGCGAAAACTTCAAGCGGCCCACCACCTTCATTCCCATTGCCGTCCCCGCCACTATCTCCCAACCCCGCCATCGCGGGTCCTCGTTCGGCTCCAAACGGGTCACCTAACCGTGTGGCGTTCCCGCGACCCAGGGCTAATACGTTATCTGTCACGACCAACCTCACCGTTCCTGCACACGCACTTTCTAAATCCAACTATTCGTCGCCTATTCGGACTAGCAGGGCCAACTCGGATGTCGCACCCGACGCAACGATCGACGAATTGCGGGAATCGCTTTCCCAGCAGGGCAGAAAGAATGCTCAGCTTCAGGAATATATCGTCACCGTCACCAAACGGTACGAAGATGACCGAATGGTGATGACGAGAACTATCGAGAAGCTGGAGCGCAACATTCGAAAGAAGATGAGGGAGATAGAGGGACTTCGGTGGCTCGTTATACACAACGGCGCAGTCAGCGACATTGATGCGGCTGCTAACCTTGCACGGGCTTCGTTCAGCACCCAGGACGGTGATACATTTGATCGCGTTCGACGGTCATCACAGGTGCCACCAATTCCGATGGTGCCTCCCATATACAATAATGGACTTTTGCCCCATCAGTCTACGTCCGGACAGCAAGGTGGTGGTGCGAGTGGTGTCACAGCAACTGCGACGGCCACTCCTCCAGGGGATACATCGTGCTCGGCAGCATCATTTTCGATACCTTCCGCTTCGGAGACGACTTCGTTGACGACACCGGCCCTGTCGGTAATCCCCGAGCGGACAGATGCTATCACGCGTGCAGAGCGGCAGAGATTAAAAGAGGAAAGACGGGCTTCTAAAGCCCTGCGCCGAATTTCGGCCGCGTCAAACTTTGCACTGGGCCCAGATACCTTGACTCATTCCTCCTCCTCGGCAGCGGAGGGCCCAGTTGACCCAGACTTCGATCCCAAGCAGAGCATGGACGAAGTGTTGGAAAAACTCCAACCGTTCCGAGATACTTGATAAGGTCGATCAAGGTTATATAGTGAGTAAAAGTCACATTTGCTGCTTGTGTTTCGTTGATTTCTTGCTTCATCGTACAGTTGGTTTTCGTTTGATTCCACCTTCCGATCACTTCTTGGCTGACGTGACTAAGGTCATGGCTGGCACAGCATGGACTTTAAGGTATTATTGCATTGCATCATATCTCCCCTACCAACCACTATATCCACACTGGGGCGGAGCACTTCACTGGAACTTGAAGATCCGTTCCGTTACTTCCCGCTCGTTGTTCAAAAGAGATTTGGGTATCTCTCGCACATTTCATCATATTTATATTTGCTTTTTTTTTCACCCAATGGCACATCTTCCGCACCGTATCTTCCGTAATTCCAATCATTCCAATTTGCTCTTTCATCGTGTGTATTTTACATCGAAAAATCCGGCCACCCTGGGATATACTGATACCCCCTTTATATCTAGGTGCATAATAAAACCATCTTAATTTGATACGCATAAAATTCTTCTAGATTTACGCTCTTCTCTGGGGTCGTTGTGCCTGAAGTTGGTCCTCCAACAGATATGCATCGTGGACCCTCCTCGCCCAAGGTGTCCGGACGACTGATGCTGGCGGTGATGAGCGAAGAGGTGACATCCCAACTTGCCAAGAGCTTGACACAGCCGCGTCATATGCATCAAAGTACCATGAACGTTTGCAAGGCTGTGTTAGTGCCGTATACTGAAACGATTGATAGTGATGAGTAATGATCATTGCCTTCTGATATATCAGTTCATAAAATTCTACTGAATCGAAACACCTATAACTTCAAGTGACGATGGATTCGGAGTCTCGGATTGCTATCTGTTTCGCATCGTTTCCCTTTGTCGGTGGGTTGTGCGCGCAACTTTCCAGCATACCAGATCTCGCAGCGTGTCTGGTAACCATGTGCGCACGCATTGTTTGGCTCCATGATCATCTCCAGGGGCCGGGCGATCTGTGGTTGGTATATTAGGACATGCCCAAGGTTGCACCCGCGGTATTAACGGGCGTGATTGTGGGTCCATCAAGGTTCGGAAGAAGCGTTCTACGGCCTTCAACAGCATTCCGGGTCCGCGAACGGAGACGGGCTATCCGGAGCGATATTGCCTAGGTCCTTGGCAACAGTTGGCGAGAGAGTTTTCGGAGCAACCGTTCTTTCCCACACTGCCGCGGTCAAAGGTCTACTAGGGCGTACTAGTAGAGGGACCAAAAATAGGAGAGCTGGAGGCCTTCTCCAGCTTCTGAGGTGGCAGACGCGGTTGACCGGTAGATCAATCATGGAGCTGATGGCGTAGCGCTAGAATCGTGGAACTGAGATAATCTGATAGTGGGATTCAGAGCACACATACTATATGCCACCTCTTTGTCGTAGTCTCGAAACCTGATGAGTCCCGTTTTCGGAAGCGCAAGCGTTACGCCCGAAGCAGACGCTTCGAAGATCCCAAAGCTCGCTGAGGGCATCCCGAAACGGACAGTGTCCAGGCTCGAGACTAGGTCAAACTTATGGTTATTTAATGTATAGCGCTGAGTTTATATGATGAGTCGACTGGGTGCGTAGATCATCAATAGGAATATATAAGGACGCTCCTGAGTTAAAATAGAAGGATACGCACCTTACGAGAAGTGTAGCACAGGCCTCAGGGCATACGAAGTCAAGACTGGGTGGCAGTCGTCGGTATTCCGCTCTCTGGAGCATTTTGTTTGTCTTTTTCAAGGACACGAACACACCGCACCGGTGGGCATTACATATATAATAAGACACTCACTGGTGATAAGCTTCGCATCGTGTAAGCATATTGTGCGGAGAATGGCAGGCTGGACGAACCTGTTGAAGGAAAACTCAGAGGTCATAGTAGTGTGGCGCCGTGACATTCGCAAACTGTGGCCACACAGGGTCCATTACAACGGCAAACTTTTTGTGGTGAAATTTTCTGGCTTGCGCCACCCGCAAGCATTTGTGTACAACTGGTGATCATATCAGGGCATCACGTACTTACTACTCATGGCTGTTGAGCACATCCTCGGCAAAAGTGCTTGGACATGGCCGGAATGGATCGAACCCGCGAGGGTGACTCTGTGTATCCAGGGCGGGCGGGCCCGTTTCTGCAGTGCTGGCATGAACGCAACGGAGATGCAGACTCGGATCCGTACTAGTACTGACCTGACACATGTCACACATGGGTGAGAGGTCCACATGCGATCTGTTTATTAAATATTTTACGCTTTGCTGTTCTATCAACATCAGCAGGGAGTACGGAAGGCCGAGTAGTGCATGATCGAGTCAAACTGAATGGCAAACAGGCCGCGATGTCAAGTTATGCACAAGGGACATCAGGGGTCCGGAAACCAGTGTCCCATACAATGTTGAGTGGGGCCCTCACCGGCGAGTGATTGCAAAGTTGCCACTGCCCTTCAACATGGCGGTGCCATTGGTAGTCCGGCGACTAACCAACTTGCTCACTTATGTGGTAGATGACGTTGGTCAAATCGGAGTTGCCTGTTAATATTTGATGCTGGTCGTTAGGTGCAGAGCCTCAGCAAAAGAGTAATCCAGCTTCAAGTGGCATAGTATGGTTGGAAGTTGTAACGTGATGGGGTGTCGTAAGAGTACCTTTGATGGACGCCCGAAGGGATCCGATGCCATGCTGTGTCACGGTGGACTGCACGTAGGTTGCGTAGATCACTAGTGTACATACCATTGACTGTCTCCGCTTAGCCGGATTGCGCCAGCGACAGGAGACGGCGTGTGATGTAGATCACTTGTATAAGCGGCAGTCAGTTTCATTACATGTTGACTGATCTTTGTTGGTCCAATTCGGCCCGGCATCACTTGCGTTTTAATTGAAAAGGGCGTTCCAGCACCTGGTTCAGCAATCCAAACGAACGTTCTATTTTTCGTCCAAGTAATGAGACACATGCCACTCAAGGCTGGAATTGTGATCCGGACATTTTGTGCTTGGGGTTAAATCGCTCATCAGTGACGTGGATGTTGAACGTTGAGTGTTGGCAGTCGGCCTGAAATTCGATGGGCAGATCAATGTTCGGATCTGCCGTAGCAGGTGGTGCGTCACAGTCCAGGCTCGACGATTGGTTAGCTCGGTGATCATCGATCATCATGGGAGCTCAACTGACAGACTCTATTACATAATTCATTGCTAAGTACTTACCCGGGCCACTACCGGAGTAAACAAGTAAACAATCATACGATCGTTCCCGCCGTCTGCCAAGGCTATACATGCAAGTTTTGATGCAAGTTTCTGATGCAAACTGCCCGTGTCGTCAGGTATGGTAATATATACTGATGGGCCCCCTATATCCAGTTCTACAGCTTGTTTCTTTTCCTTGGTTCTTGATTCGCAACACACTCTCTGACGCCTTCTGCTCACCTCGAGCATTTCTGTAGGGCCCGGTCGTTCTCGGGTAGAGCGGGATAATGCTCTCAAACTTCATAAAACGGAATGGTAAACGCAAAGGCAACAAGGTGGATGGATCCCGCGGTCACCAGCAGACGCCTTCGACCTCCTCGTCCATTGGATCATCATCGGTACTTGACATCAAGGAGGGATCTCCATCTGTGCCTGCCGCTCAGACCTCATCGTTGATAGAAGTCAACCTCTCATGTTCCAATGAGGCATGGTTTCCCCAAGAGTTGCTCCGAAGTACGAGCCCTTCCTCATCCTCTTCTTCGCATAACCTGAACGATCTAACAGCCGAGAACGACTTAACGCAAAAGAGTCCGTCTCCAGGAGAGTCCACAAGTAAGGCATCTACTGTACGTGTTTACATCGACCGCAAGTTCAAGGCATCTGATCCTTTTGGAAGAATATCACCTTTCGCAAGAAGTCGATACCTGCACCGATTTTGATTCCGGGTTCTAGCCTTCTTATGCCCAACATTCAGATAGGGTATTCGGCTGTTTCAGCCGGAATTCCTCTCCCTGACGCGCTCCAGCCGAATTCCGATGCTGCTGCCTTGAAACAGCCTTCTCCTTCAACGCCGGAGAATCTCTCTTCGATTTCTGGGGCCACTCTTGCACGTGCATTGATTGGCTCCTCGTTTATGCTTTCACCGAACGAACGCCACAACTCACGACGTAGTAGTATTCCACGCCAGGACTCCGCGACACTACCTCGTGGCGATATCATTTTCCCGTCCAACCAGGCGAAACTATCGATCCCTCCAGTGCCTCAAGCTCACGAAAAGATCGCCGGTGTACCATCAAATTTGAGTCGCCCCTTTACTATCAACTCTGGGGCGAGCACCGTGTCGGAATATCCAATGTCGGATTCATACATTACGTCTCCCGAGGTCGGTTCGGTGAAGCCACAACGAATATTCTCGTCACAGGAGACTCCGTCGTCTACAGCATCTGCGTCAACCAAGGCCTCACTCGAACCGCAGCGCAAGATGGATTCTGTCCTAGTACACAAACGTGGTGTCAAGAATGGCGTTTTTGATGTGCCCAAAACTGCGATCGAGGTTTCATTGCCCATAAATTCTCAGGAGACAACTTCGCAACAGGAAGAACTGCCTCCAGTGAACAGGGATGCCCATAGCTTGGACGATTTTGACTTTGTCCCACCCGAACCACTGGTGGCGTTTCCTTCTCCTGACTCAGACTCGAGTGCTTCGTATGTTTCACCACCTATGCGTAATGGCGTACCCCGTGGGCAAAGGAAGCGGAGGACTGGCGGTCTAAATCTCGTTCGCAATGCCTGTGAGACATATTTCTCACTCGCTTCAAGCAAATCTAAGCATTTTCTCCCCAGCCAAGGACAATGGTCTGGCGCAAGATCACGAAGGTTATCCAAAGGCATCAGCAGTGATGTCAGAGCATGACTATGGGGAGCTACTCAACTACGATTTAACTGTCAGCCCCGGGTCATGTTCATCATCGCACGGACTATCGAGCACATCCGCAGGGTATCAGACGTTTCCAGAGACCCCCATGGTTTTCTCACCGCTTGGATCTCCAGCGTATGCATTTCTTGCAAAATCTGATGGTATGCTGCGCAAGACTATGTGGAGTCCGAAATATCCGCGGATTGGAAGTGGAAAACCGTTTTCTAGCGTAAGAGTTGCCACGAAAAAAGTTGACGATAACGATGGCACGGGTAGTCCTGTTGCGCTACGTAGATCTCAGTCATCTTCGTTGCCTAGACAGACGACGCCCGCGCCCGCGCTAGTTGAGTCGAACTTAACACCTCCGCAAGAAAACGACGAGGAAGGCAGAATGGATCAAGCGATAGGGTCGTCAGCGCCGAGCCAAGCGGAGTTGCAGAGTTCTTCCATGGACCACCAGACAACTTTTCACCGACATGCCCTCGCTCACGGCATGTCGTTCTCGAGTTCTTATCCATCGGAGAAAGCTCCTGGTGCACATATACAGCGCTCGTCTGTGCCCTTACCCTCTATCGATGCAAGTGGTGTGGACCCTATGCTCAACCTCATGACAGTTGTTGCTGCCATAGATCCATCGACTTCTGTTCCTCTTCCAGAGTCGGCTGATGCTTCCCCCTCCATTTCACCTCTATCGACGGGCAGTATAGCAGCACCTTCGCCATTCACGGACCCGCTTCAGTCGTCGCTTTCCTCGTCGAATACAGCCATTAGCGAATCCCATCCCCTAAAATCACCTCTGTCCGCCTCGTCCGTAGGAGGATCATTTCTATGCTCTCCGCTGTCGTCGGCTTCCTTCCAGTCACGTTCAACCCCAGCAACACTCATCTCTGACACGTCGGATGAAGCGGGGTCTTACTCTCGCCCCCCATCTTTCGTGCCGCCCCCACCCTACCACACTGTTGTTTCAGAAAGAACATTACCTATTAGACCCGGTTTCCAGCACGCCCGACAGGTTTCCGATTCTTTCGTGGCGGCGTCCTGTGTCACGAGGACCCGTGAGAGAGCACGTCCACCCCTTCCTATCGGGCCACGCCGACCGAGCGGCCCCTCTGTTCTTGGCATTCACGACCAGAACGGCTCCTTATCCTCCGTGGGAAGCTCCGGTGGCAGACCGAAATCGGTCTGGCGTAAATTACAGTCTGCCGTGTCGAAGCCTCCTCCCAAATTCCAGACGCCTCCGCCAAAATGGCGTGGAATGACGCTAGAGGCGGCTCATTGGACGTTCACATCGGCGGAGCTCCAGGATATAGTACTGCAGGCTATTCAGCAGTCATCGGAAGGTTCGTCGCTCCGATTAATGAGGCTCGAAAGGTTAGAGGGGGAGGTTGCGGACGAGGTACATCGTCTAGAGTTGCAGCACACGGACGTCAAGGCGCAATACAAGGCGCTCGTGCGCAAGCGGTGGATGCTCATGGCTACCCTGGCGGGCCACATGGAAGGCGCGGAGACGTACTGCAACACGGCCACCTCGCGCACGATGCAAGAGCTCACGGAGGTGTTGTTGACGCTCGACCAGCTGGCAGAGAAGATGCACGAGATCACCCTCCAGCTGGCGCAGCTCAAGAGTCTGCGCGAAGTTCACAACGCGAGCGCTCTGGCGATGGTAGTGAGGAAGATCAATAGCCTATTCGTCCGGCAGACGGCGGAGAAGGAACGACTGGTGGAGCAGGTAAGGGCGCTACAGAGAGAACGGGACGAGGCTTGGAAACAGGCAGAAAACATCGCGCAAGACTATGACACGCTCAACGAACACGTCAGGGAGGTGGAGGGTCGCCCAGATGTTGGTCTCAACGCCAACGCCGACATCGACCACACGGATGTACAACCTTCGACGAACAAGAGGCGCTCGGCGCGTATCTCAGCCGTGCGAAAGTCGGCCGTGCGCCTGTCCCAAGCGGGGTTGTGGCCTCGCAGCAAGCTCCCAGCGGTGCCTCCCCGGCCGAAGCCCTTTGCGTTGGAGATTCCACCCATCTCAAGTTTCCTGGTGAATCCGAGTCCACTCAGTCTAGTAATGGGTTCTGCAACCATTGACACAGGTGCGGCGGTTTTGCAAGTGGTTGATTGTCTCTCAGATGAACTGACGTATTTGTTTGAACCCTAGGTTCGGTGTACAGCTCGAACACGGGGGCGTCTGTGGCATGGGAGTTTGCAGAGGCGCAGCGTGAGGTGTACGGGATGCTCGGGTTGAGCGTCCCGCCTACAGGCCGGGCGTCCTTTATGCTCAGACGTCGGACACTGTCGGATCCAGATGAGCCGGTGAGACTCAGCACGCTTTGCTCTCGGCCCGTGTCCGAGTCGTTTGACGATATGCGCGTATGGTCTCGCAAGGATAGGACCAGGGCAACCAGAAGTGTAGGGTTGGACGATGTGAGTCTCCTGCGTATACTTTCGAGCGTTCATCTGAGACTGATTATCTGGATTTTTTTTTTTTGTTAGCGGCTGTATTCTGTTGTCGCCCAATGCGGACCCATCGTAGCTCCTCTGTGATCATTTACTAAGTGAACACTTAACGTACTTAACTTCTAACTTCTAACTTATTGCCTTCCTTTTTCTTTATTTTCTTTATTTTCCTTCCTTTCCTTTTAACTTGTTTTATGTATTGGAACACAATCCTCTTACAGTCTATGATCTATGCAGCTATGCAGCACCATCGCTCGTTTATGTACTCATTGCCTTCCTAGTCGTATAGTCTAAAAAACAGACTATACTTGCATTGCATCAAAATGAAATAAAATGACATGCTCGGATCCGACCTCGTAGAACTGCTATCGCGGCACCCCTTGCACAACCTGGGTGACGGTCCAGCCTGAGTCGGTGTTTATGTTCATTTACTGATTTACCGCGACTCTTGATCAATGCGGAAGACAGACTCCGCGTGAGTTCGGACGCTGTGGAAAATTCATGTGGCCACCCTCAACATAGTAATCGTAAATCATGTCTCCAGTTAGGTTTGTCCGAGCCTGCGCGGTGTCGGGGTCAGGTTGCAGCCCGGCCCGGGGATCCCGGGTCGCGCCACCCCGACGTAGGTCGTTGGATATCTTGAGAGCGCCCCGTGTTAATCAGCCAGCGAGGAGGGATGGATTTATTTAATTTCATGTCGACGATCAAGCTATTTAAAAAAAATCAATTTCTGTAGCGTATGAGCCCTATGGAGGACAAACTAACTAAGCTAAGGGCCCCTGCCCTTCTGCAGCTCCGTCTGTGCGAATGCCCCGACGATCAAGCTAATCCAGCACCACCGTGTGCCAGGGCAATCAATGCATCACCATCTGTCTATCCCATCAGTGCACACATATGCATGCATGCCGCATCATGATCACCGGACCGGACTACTAGCATCCTAAACACGATGAAAATGATTGAATGATCGATCGAATTTCATACGAGTACAACATCACAGGCAGGCCTGATCTATCAATATATAGTTTCCATCATCGAAACAGGGGTGCGGCGCAGGGGCGCACGTCCACTGGCACACCTCGTGTGTGGGTGATATGATGGTCTTGGTTCCGTATATTACAGCCATGATGCTGCTAGTACTACTACTGTCACGGCCCGGTGCAGTAGCCTCTTCGTTTGTCTGTGTCGCATATACCTGGGCTCGGACCAAACCACGACCTACCACAAGTCTTCAGATACGCTTCTCGATCGTGGCCACCTTCTCACTTTCAGTGACAATTCAGGGAATAGAAGGAATCAAAGGTTGCTCTGAAGCTGGGAATTAAAAGAGAGACGAAATGCGAAACGAATTGTCCGACCAACCTCTGTACCACGGCAATGTATGGATACTGCGTAATATTCAACGCGTACCACTAATTTCACCAAGTCATTTATCTCGCAAATGCTGACAGGCTTACACCTGGTAGCAACCTGGTGGATGTGCGTACAGCGTAGAGTCGCGTCAATGACACGCGGCACAGGTCCTAGAGGGAGCAAACAGACCGGGGCATCCCTCTTTCCACTGCTCAGTGCCACTCTCCCAGCATATTATGCTTATTACTTGCCAATAGATGCTTGAACTAGAAGAGCGGGAGCGGTGACAAAGCAAAGACCCGGAAACGAGCGACGACTGGTATACACTCCCCCCGTAGAGTCGTCAAGGTCGACCAAAGGGACGCAAACCTGATCAAAATCGACATCAATATGAGTGACTTCGGTTGCATTTCTCGTTGGCGGGAAGCAGCTGGTCGTGAGCAGTGGCAGGAATGGGAAGATGCGAATATGACAAGAGAAAGATGGAACGAAGGTAGGGAAACAAGTTGACGCTGGGAGCACCGCGAACACTCTCGTGGCTGGGTCAAGTCGTGGTGTGGAATTCGACGAGCTGGCATGAAAAGGCGAACGAGTCCAAAGCACACGATGAAGCAGTGAACACGGTCAGCTGATGGATAGGACGAAATACAATAGTAGGACAAAGCCCTATCAGTCAATCGTTACATGATTTAGATGGCGGTTTGCTGCGGGCAGTCCGAGCCGGAACTTGGCAAGTGCCGAGAGCACAGCCTGGTGTTCGTGCATGGGTGTCAACAAAGCATCGCCCGCCCAGTATACTTTCCAAGAGACGCTTGAAGTGGAAGAACGAAAGCAAGTCAACAACTTGAAGACATTCGATTGACGACATCAACAAGACATAGCTAGCCAGGGAGAAAATCGACGGACCTCTAGTCACACCAGGGAGCAATGTCTATCAAAGGTGATGAACACGAGACCATTGAATTCGGATTATTGATGGTGACCCAGAAACAAGCAATGACACTGGTAAACTGCCGATCCAACTAAATCTTTCTCATAATGTGAATTCGGTTGCATTTCTCGCGGGAGGGAAGGAGATCGTAAGTGGTGGAGAGAAAGGGAAGATTCAACGATGGCGAGCGGAAGATGGCATGGAGGTAGGGAAGCCAACAGATGCTGGGAGCTCCGTGAACGATGTTGTCTTGTCACGAGACGGCAAGTGGGTGGTGGCTGGGACGGAGAGTGGTCAAGTTGTGGTCTGGAATTCTACTACCTTCGAAAAGGCGAACGACTTCGAAGCACACGACGGGGCAGTGACTGCGATGGACATCTCAGCCGACGGGACGAAAATCGGGACTGGATCGGAAGACTACACGCTCTGTGTCTGGTCGTTTCCCACGGGCGAACGACTGCTCGGGCCTTTGGAACACAACTCTTTCGTAGTCACAGTCAAGTTCTCACCGGATGGCAAATTCATTGCGACTACCACATTGTTCCGCCACTCTGTCCAGATCTACGACAGTCTCGATGGCACCCTACTCGCAGACTTTCCAATCCGAGTACACTTGGCATTGAACAGATGCCTCGCCTGGATGGGCGATGGAAAGCAACTATTTGCCTTATCTAGCAAGGGCAACATCCACTATCTTGACCTGTCCTCCAGGGCGACGCTCTCAGAATGGTCTATTCACAGCAACCACAATGTCCGGTGCATCACACTGGCATGCAACGGCGCATGCATAGCAGTCTCCGCTAACTCATCTGTTTCGTTCTGGGACACTACAACACATCAGCAAATCGGATCTGTCATTGACTATCCCCATCCCGTCTCATATATAGCCATCTCGGCAAACTACGATATTGTGGCTGCGGGTGACAAGACGATCATGCTCCGCAATCTGCATGGTGTCCTGCCACCGTCATACCTCCAGCATGTGGGTATGTGTGGTCTGACACGACGTTGTCATCTGAGTCCACTGTCCTGACGTCCAACGTATACCAGAAAGAACTCGACGAATCCCAGTATGAAGTTGACTTACTTGAGGTTTGAGTTCATTCCTTTCCTGATTGAAAAATGTCATCATACGTGGGCAGAACGAGCTCCCGCCAACAACGCTCACGACTGACGATCAGTTCAACTATGACGAGGTTTGCGATAAATTCATTCTGACTTTACTGCGGTGCTGACGCTGCGAAAGGCACCCTCGCTGGCATCGTTTGATCATCATGAGGACCAGGTGCCACTGCCTGTCTCATCCCACTCCACATCGCATCCTCCAGTTCACCTCATGACCTCCGTCCCAGAGATACATTCAGAGAAGCACCACGGTAGTGCATCGCGGTCTCGATTCCTTCAGGTTTTAGGATGGTGGAAGAAGAGGATCAGAGAACCTGCAGTCCCTGAGCCTCGTAGCAGCCTTGTGCACAATCAATCTAGGTCAGCTCAGGACTCAACTCAGGACGCGAATGCCTCGAACAGAGCATTTTCGACAATGGCCAAAGCTCAGGGTATACCAGTGAGTGCTCCTTCGACGAAAGGCTAATGGACATGCTGAACTATCATCTAAGCGAACGGTCAGAAGGGTTGTGGAACAGGTAGGTGTCCATTGGGCCCACAGATTCCATTTTTCATATTTCCAAGAAGAAATCGAAAGCCAGACCTCGTGCAGACGGAGACCGCGACCGTGGTACTCGCACTGGAGGTCGTTGGAATCCAGGGCCATCAAGGGAGGTGGGTCTTCCGTCAGATGTGGACGCAGACCACAACCATAGTACCAGCACTGGACGTCCTCCGCATCCGAAACCATCCAACGAGGTAGGTCGTCCGCTGCGTCGATCAAGTCGTAGGAACTCATGTCGTATCAGGCACAACAAGCAAAAGATGCAGCTCGACCCTTGACTTGGAGGATTCGTTTGAACGTGTGTGCACTTTCCTTGAGCACATGTTGTGAAACTTACAAAAAGCATCAGGAGGAATCAGGGAACGCCAAGCTTTCCATCATGTTTCCCAAGTGGTTGTGTTGCTGCTCTTTGGAGACAAAAGAGGAATGATTCCATAGGTATATTATGCGACCTCTTCATTTAGTCATATTGCAAGTGTGTCCTTGCGCCTTGTTGCGTTGACTGCTGCAGGGCTCGTCCGCGATTGTGCTCCCCAGAAACCTCACTCGATAATAAGATAAGAAAGTCGGTGATCACGGACAGCCGCTGCTCACAAGTCTAAGCGAGCGCTGACTTGGCCTTAGTCAGTTCGAAGAAGTCCTCGCTGTGCGCAGCGATCTTCGGGGTGGCGGCGGCGTCCGAGTCCGTCGGCGCACCCTGGGTCCTGGGCTGGGAGGTGCGCCGTGGGTCAGAACGAGTGAAAGGGCACGCGGGTGATTGAGCCCGTTGCGTTTCCGTGTGCGTACTTACTCCCGCCAGGCGAGTCGAGAGGCTTGGTCTGCGGTGCTTGGTCTTCTGAATCCACTTCCGCCTCGTCCTCGTCCTCATGATGAAACGCGCCAGGCAGTGCATGCGTCTGCACGTCATCGTCCAGTTGACGCTCAGGCTTAGACGCCGCAAACGAGGGCGCCGAGGTCGTGGCGAAGAGTCCGTTTCCGTTTTCGTCTTTACTTTTCTCAGCTCCGCTGGCACTCTCCGCCGCGTTTCTACTCCCGCTCCAAACATCGTACAGCCTCCCTTGCCTCTAAGATCGTTTAACATGGGCAGAATGCGGACAAGTCGACAAGTATGGTTGAAAGACACAAGGGACGCGGGACAACGGGATCGTGACAGTGACGTGACAGGAAATGTCATCGTGAAGGGCCACCAAGTAACCCGAGGTAGCGATCTACTCTAGATCAGATTGGTATGCTCAGCATCGATTCGTCCTTCAAGATACTTAGCTTCGCATTGCTGGGAGTAGACTTTAATAGATAGGTAAGCGAGACATTTCGTTGGAATACAGATGACGATCGCCCCTCGGGATACACTGACTCGTCAGCGCTCAGCGACCGTAGGTCACAAACACCCGGCCGGCGAGTCGTCCTACTAAGTTCAGGCAGTCTTCTCCTTGTACGTTATTCCCTCCTCAACGAACCCCGCTTCCCCAAACACCTCCTTCACCTTCGCGTGGGCGGTAACCTTCTCGTAGTGAGCAAAGACGTGCGGGTACCGTGCCCTCTCCGCAACTCCACACGTGATCTGTCCAGCTTGCTCGCTCACCGCCGCGATCGCAATGTCCGCCAACGTCATCTCGTCGGATATCAAATAGTCACTCTCTCTCGCAGCGAGATGCTCGTCAAGGAACTTGAGCGAGCGCGCCTGCCTCCCGAGGTAGATGTCGTGCAACTACGTGACATCGTTGAGATGTCAGTTTTGGCTAGAAACGCGACTCGTCGGGCGCGGGAATGACGACTACACGCACCTCCTTGCTGTAAGGACCGAGGTACCCGGCGACGAGCGCTCGGATCTCGTAGCTCAACGAGGCAATCTCGGTCTCCCCAAAGTGGACCCACTGGTCAACGAGCGCTGCTTCACTCCCGTCATTTCCCAGCAATCCGGACTCGGGCGCTTGGGAGGCCACTGGTTGACGTGTGTCGAAAAAGAGCAAGATCGTTCGTCAGCTCATCGACAAATCAAACGAGGCGCATCATGACTTACCATAGCGCGCGATGGCAGCGCCTTCGAACAGCTTGAATTCCTTGTCGTCCTCGAACGCCGGGATCTTCCCCAAGGGGAATTTGCTGAGGTATTCGGGCGACTTGATGGTCACGAAGAAATCCACTTGCGGAGTGTCAAGCTCGAGGCCTGCTACGGCCGCGGTGGCAAGAATCTTTGCGTTGGGAAAGCGATTGTCGTAGTCAAGTCAACGTCTCAGTCCCCTGATAGAGGCGACCGTCACGTACGACTTTGGTTTGACGCTGGATTGGGTGTCCCCAGAGAGTGCCGATGGGAGCCATGATGTTGTACGCGAGACAAATTCAGGTGTCGAGTTTCTACGTCTCTCTTGGAGGTGTTCTAACGACTTTTTGTATCATCGAAGACTGGCATTTTATGCTCGCGATGGACTATCGTACCACATTGAAAGTGGCTAGGAACGCACCGCGGCGCAGCGAGTTAGAATGGATATGCCGGTGGTAGGTAATTTGCACTTACAAATAGCATGGCTGGGGTGCTGCGCATACATCCACCCCATTCGTTTGCTGAACCTATATTGTTGGTCTGACGTCACTCCACAGTCGACCTGCTTGCTCCATGAAAGGGGTCGGCGTTTCTTTCAAGTTGTAATCCTTGGAATAGTACAGTGCAGCACCTCTGCTCCTCAACTGCACGTGTTTTATAAATTTACTTCTCAAAGGTGATGTCTCTTCCTTCCTCGCTAGTCATTGACAGTTTACCTCGACGCAGAACAACGTGGGCCGCAGCAAGAGCATTTCGAGTGCGCAGAAACTGTCGTAACCACGGCGTTACAGTAGATAGCCGGCCAGCGCCATTCGCAGCGGGAGTTGAACCCGCAGTCCGCCCGTTCATCGTCATTTTACCTACCGTGTCGCCAAGTTCAAGTCACGGTGATTTTCCTTTTTTGACCAAGCAGATATCCCGGTGTAGGTGTGGTCTCTTGATACTTTTGGGGCCTGGCCGGCCGGCTCACCCGAGCACTCACATAAATCCCTATAGGATTCTCCCACTGTGACGACACGAAAACCATCTTCAGTACTTTGAATAACAGGAACAATAAATAAATATTTGTCTCGAACAGACAGATGCAGCGCGACACACATAGTAAATATGGCCGAGGCTTGGTGCTTCTGCACGACAATCTCTGTCCCGCCTACGTGTGGACACCAGCGTGAGACAAACCACCACTTGGTGACCATATTTCCAGGCGTACCTCGATCCTGACAACTGTGCGCACACAACTTTCCTAAAGGTCTGTCTTGTATTCTAACGTACCTGCCGGGAACTTACGACGGATAGATACACAAGGTTCGCTACTTATCGTAATGGATTCTTAAGTCTAAGACACACATGTAAACTGATGTCATGATCTGGGAAACTCGGGAGTCACTGATCAGAAGAGAGATAAGGCCCCAAGGCAGTGGGCATGGACAAAGATGTATATCGCCGGCATGTGGTCCGACATCTTATGGTGAGGCTGCTCGCCAACGATGTGATATAGGCCCATCACAGAAAATTTGAGCGTGAGTACCGTTCACGGTCGGCATGGGAAGAATACGATACCGGCATACCCGACAAAGTATCATTGGGTGCCGAACCGGGTTAAACGAAACTGGACGAAAACGGAATAGGATAGTTCGTGGAACCTTGTCGGCATTTTCTCCCGCGCTATGTTCAAATAGTGCTCCACAGATGGGCCCAGACCACGCCTTCCCTGGCGAAGAGGTTCACACCAAAGGTTGCATTACCGGTCCCTCGTCACCATGACCTACTGGGCGGTCTCGTGACTTGACGCAATAGAGAGGTGATTTAGATCATTTTGCGAGCTCCGATTGGCTATCATAGGCACAAGGACAGGGAAGCTACTCGACCCTTGTGATTTGTTTTAGTACTAGGTGAGCCATCAAATCGAGACTAACCCGATTCAATGCAGACACTGTACATATCAAGGAACCGCCGGCGGATGAATGAGGGTCAATGGGATCTTTTCCTCGTGATTCTGTTAACAACTCTCTCGACGGCGACCTCCAAACTCCACGCGCTTATGCCGAGGGGACTTGGTTGTATGGCGCGTTCGCCGCTTCTTTCCTTTATGGAATAACCATCGTTCTCTATGTCATGTGCTTCCATTCCCTATGGTGTCGGATCCGTTCTCATGACGGTACTCGAAAGAAGCAGTGGTTTTTCCTCATCTACGTCAACGTAGTCTTCGCACTGAACACTGTGTTTATCTCCATCAACTCACAAATAACCAATCTGGGGTTCATAAACAATAGAAACTACCCAGGTGGTGAGTCCTTTCGCAGACATTCGCAAAGCGTGATCATCGACTTACTATCTAGCTGGCACCCACCAGGTCCCAGTGCTTATGAATCACACACATCACCTGCAAGTATGAACTTCCCTTTTATTGTTATAAATTGGTGCGCAGACGGGCTCATGGTGAGTCTCTGGCACCGTTAAATTGCCTCTGGCCCTCGATGACGGATGAACTCTTGCAAGATGTGGCGCTGTCATGTAGTATATAGAGATAGCAGATATCATCTTTTGGTAACAATGCTCGGATGCTTGATGCTATTCGCGTCTGTGGGTGAGTTGTTTTGTTTTGTTCTGGGTCGAGTCGACTCACGACCATGTTCTCTGTGATGTTTGCAGTTACGGGCTCCTTGTGGGCCGTCATCGTGTCAGGGTTTGAGCCATCCTCGATCGATTGGATGTCCTCCAACCTTTTTCTTCCATATCTCAGCGTCTCCCTCTCAATCAATGTTTTTATCTGCACTCTGACGGTCCTTCGTCTTATGTACCACCGAGCATGCATCTCAAAGGCTTTTGGCCCCGAATACGGTGTACTGTATACCAGCATTGCCTCAATGATGATCGAAAGCGCCGCTGTATACGCAATCAGCTCCTTGTTGTATCTCATCCCGTATGGTGCCAATAGCCCACTTGCCAACGCATTTTGCCAAATCCTAGGCGAGGCACAGGTGAGTGATCCCTTTATTCTTTTATTTATTCAGGTAGTCTTGGCCACTAGTGACTGATTTGCGTTGACTCCTTGAATTCGTACCACATA
The DNA here is from genome assembly GCA_038091415.1 of Leccinum variicolor. Classification (NCBI taxonomy): domain Eukaryota; kingdom Fungi; phylum Basidiomycota; class Agaricomycetes; order Boletales; family Boletaceae; genus Leccinum; species Leccinum variicolor. The sequence continues at coordinate 1,864 of JBBPOK010000220.1, read as the reverse complement.
CTAGGTCATCGCTCCGCTTCTCATCATCTATCGCGTTGCCCAGGGAAAGGCTTGGGAAAGGGACGTTTCCATGCGTCTTGCGGCCTCCAACTCTTTTGTCTTACGCGGGCTGACTACCTCGCCTACGAACGTCGCTTCGCAGGCTCTGAATGAGCTTGACGTCCAAGTGACCCTCCAGTGTACGCCATTCACAGACACTGAATGTGGAGGTTCGATTCCACCCTCGAACGAGGAGAGTGACAAGGGTGTAGCCATGGAACGTCCAGCATCGTGCTGTCCTCTGTCACTCGACGGGGGGAGGTCTGTACAAAGATCACTCAAATCGGTTGGGAGCTAATCGTTGTATGGGAAGGCCCCTGGGGGCCGTGTTTGGATAGATTTTGCCGCATGCGTAGACGGATCTGTATTATCCTGGTCGATGTTTTCGAACATTTATTGTTTTTCTTATTTCTTATTTCCTCTACAGTAATTTTTGCTTAGCGGGTCAATGTTTTTTCTTTGCTCAACTACCGTGTCACATACAAGTAACATAAGAACGATGTCCTCTCATGCCATCAATGTACCCAAAGTGTATGTGATGTGATAAAGGATCTAAAAACATGACACATAATCCGGAACATTTTTTTCTAAGTACGTGGTGCTGTAAACGGTGTGGGGGTCTGTGTGCGAGAAGAGGATACTCGGGCGATCGGCCGTTAGAGGGTTACGATCTACGGTACAATTCAGAGTAGGGGCAGATAAGGGAGTGGGATAGTAGCGGTTTCGAGCCTGCGAAAGCTCTCGTCAGGGGGCTCCGCTGCCCCTACCGCTGCCCGTCCGAGACCGTTTAGGGTTCCATCTACCCATATCGAGGGAGTTGGCACCTCCTCATAATGAGCAAACGATGCTGGTGAGGGTGCCTTTCGTATCGTCAGCAGGGCAGTAAAATCGGAATTAATTGATCGCGACCCTCATCATAGTTGAACTGGTCGTCAGCCGCGAACGTTGTGGGTGGGAGCTCGACCTATGATGTTTCTGACAGGAACAGTAACAAATTTGTACCTCGAGTAAGTTAGTATTGGTGTCCTACGTCTACACCTTTTTCGCCCCCGATGTCACTTGCGCGAAGCCATCACCAGCTTTGCGAGGTTCCCCCTCACCGACGTTCAAGTTCTTTCTGGTGTACATTAGTGTGATGCCAAGACGGTGGTCTCAGATGACTTGAACGTCGTTACAGAATGCAGACCCACATGAATCGTTATATGATGGTGACAGCCTCCTTGCAGATTGCGGACTCGGAGGGTGATTGTCTCGTCACTGTGGCAGCTTGTGGGGGTTTTCAATTGCAAATGAGTCTAACGAACTTGATGGAGAGGTTGCATCAGAGTTGCATCAGAGTCGATGTGAGCGTGTCACAGTACGTGGTCACAATTTTTCCCGTGTCACTAACTTACCGTGACATTCCACAAATGAATTTTAATGCTAGATCCCGCCCTCCCTATTCGACTTAGGGACACTTAGCTTCGTATTGCTAGGAGCAGACTTTAATAGATAGGTAAGCGAGACATCTCGTTGGAATAAAGGTGACAATCGCCACCATAGGTCACGAACACCCCGGCCGGCGAGTCGTCCTTCTAAGTTCAGGCAGTCTTCTCCTTGTACGTTATTCCCTCCTCAACGAACCCCGCTTCCCCAAACACCTCCTTCACCTTCGCGTGGGCGGTAACTTTCTCGTAGTGAGCAAAGACGTGCGGGTACCGTGCCCTCTCCGCAGCTCCACACGTGATCTGTCCAGCTTGCTCGCTCACCGCCGCGATCGCAATGTCCGCCAACGTCATCTCGTCGGATATCAAATAGTCACTCTCTCTCGCAGCGAGATGCTCGT
>JBBPOK010000219.1:0-48121 GCA_038091415.1 Leccinum variicolor | reverse complement strand
GGTGAGACCACGATGCATGGCAACCGTCGTGCGCTGTCGGCGAAACGAAAGCGCACGGTGGTCGCTGGGCACTGTTCTTGTCCTTCGGCGTGTCCGTTTGAACATGCTGGGCGGGAGGAGGCAAGGAGGCGAAGGGGCATCATTGTTCTGTCTCTAGGAGAGGAGGGAGGGCAACAATAAAGTGAGGAAGAGGCGAGGATGGCGAGAGTGATACAGTAGAGCAATGGTGCCGGTGAGCAAAGGCGAGTGGGTGCAAGCTAATTCCCACGCCCTTGTCACGCATGTGACCCTCATTTCCTCAGGCTGCTCACCATTGTCTCCTCCGGGTTCCCGGGTCCTCCCTCCGCCCTCGCCCTGATATCTACATAAATTTGATTGAGTCCTACACAATGTAACAATGTAACAACAAATTGTGCTGACTTGAACTCAAAATCGCGTGCATGAACCATTACGAAATCGCGCGGATTTATTTGGGGTTTGGGACGCCATAAAGTGAGAAGCCAAGAGGCTGGTGCCGTAATTTGAGCGCTTCCATTGTGATGACGGCCTGTAATACACGGCAGCATTGTAAAAAAAAAACCTTGATTTCATAATTGAATATTTATTGCTGCAGCCTCAGGTGCCTAAGTCTTAACAGCGCTGCCAAAAAAATTCAAGATTCTCGACAACCGCACCATCATCTGACCGGTGAGTTGCAACACCACAATTTTCAGCCCAAGCCTGTAGAGATAGTAATATCGCAGATCGACAAACTGCGTGCAGAGATCTTCTCGGATTCAAACTCCGAAAGGTGCTCCACCTTCTGCAACACGTGTATTACTTAATTCCTTTCTTGCTCGAATTCAAGAGCTGTGATGCTGACAGTACAAGAGATAGGCTTGCTGAATGTTGGAGTTTGATTTTGGGAACCGACCAGAATCATATATCTCTCGGCGGCCGTGTTGAGTCATTACGAGCACACAATTTGTCCTCAGCAAGTCCGAGCCGAGTACCCGCCCAGGGTTGAATTAAGAAGTTTTATTCATTCCACGGATGGGCCGAGAGGTATAAGAACAAATCGGTGAGTAGGCGTTGAATCTGCAATCCCCAAGTAAAAACTGTGATTCATCATGTCTGACTCGCACCAATCACCCTCCCGTCTTCTCGATCTGAAACGCGACCTCGTCTCGGCGACAACGGAAGAGCGTCTCACAGCGTCCTGGAATGACCTCCTCCACGAGCTAGGTAAACGCACTGCCGAAATATCAAAGGCTGGGTCGAACGTGAGCTCCACGTCGATTAGTTCTGATCCGATCATTAGCTAATGTAATTCAATTTTTCATAGTTCGTTCCCGAAGTCAACTTTGCGGACTTGGATAAGCTGACTCCTGGAGAGATCAACGTGATCAAAAGCAAGGGCACGGTCGTTATTCGTGGTATCATCGACTCCGAGACAGCCTCTGGCTGGAAGAGGGAACTAGACGAAATCATCAAGGCTAATCGTCACGCGAAAGGTAATATCCCATTGGAAATCGATGCATGCGTATACTGTGTACCTTGACCTTGCTCACAGGATTTCCCGAAGGCGAGAGGGAGTCCTGGGACTTATTGTCAGTCTCATTGCTATCCATTGTCATACTTCTTATTTATCTATGGTTTAGTTGGACGCAGCCGCAGGTGCAAGCTCGCGCGCACCCCAACTACTTAAAAGCCGCTACCTGGATAAACAATTTATTCCATATCGGTTCCGGAAAGACGCTCGAGGGCGTCGACTTGTCGACTCCTTTGGTATACGCTGATGGCTTTCGCATTCGCCGCCCCGGTTCTAATTGGTCCTTGTTACCCCCTCACATTGACGGTATGTGAACCTCCATTGCATTTATGATATGATCGTGATTTTTCTACAGGTGGCGCATTGGAGCGATGGGAAGACAAGACTTTCCGTGCCTGCTATGAGGATATTTTCGAGGGAAATTGGCGCCAACATGATCCTTACGATGTCGAGCATCGTGTTTATGCGAATGGTCCTATGTCCAATCAGCGGAGGAAAGTCAGTGTGTTCAGGAGCTTCCAGGGATGGATGGCGTTGAAGTTCGTTGCTTTCCGTCATCTTTATCATACAGTTCACCGATCTGATGACTTAACGTCACCCTCAGCGAGATTGCGCCGACACAGGCAACCCTCCGTGTCTTCCCCCAAGTTAAGCTATCGATCGCGTACTTGATGCTTCGTCCCTTCTTCAGTCCAACTGTGTCTCCGGATTCCCCTGACTACCTTGATGCCAAGAATTGGAAGTTTGGTGCGTTTTCCCCTGTCATCTTCCTTATCATAAATTCAATATCAATGTAGACATCTCAACTCTGGAGTTTCCCAGTGTCCTGCCCACGGGTCCCGGCGTGTACACGGGTATTACAGTATCACCCGAGTTTCATCCTCACCTAAGGCTCAACGAGGCGATGGTTTGCATCCCCAAAGTCAGACCTGGTGACATGGTCTTTTGGCACTGCGTAAGAATTCCATACGATGCTACCCATCCTTGAATCTGTATTTATTACATTATCAGGATACTGTTCACACTGTCGATCCGGTCCACACAGGAACTGAAGATTCTTGCGGTGAAATTTACCACTGTTATGCGTAAATGTCTTGACGCCTCTGAACGATATCTTCCTGCAGTGCTTTATATTCCTACCATCCCGAAGACCCCTCACAATTTGGAGTACGTCACCGAGCAGGCCAAGTTATTCCTCCAGGGACAGAATCCTCCCGATCATGGAAGACTCCCGGAAGGCGCGACGTTTGTTGGGATGGCCACGCAAGCGGATATCAAAGAACCTACCAGCAGGGCAGCGATGACCCTCCCCATCGAGGTCGCCTGATTTTGCTCTCGTAGTAACAAGAAAGTACAGAATATGAAAATTCCTCTAACTTTGATTCGTTATGGCAGAAGATGTAGATCATCATAGAGTACTTGTAATAAAAGACTACCTAAGAGTCTCGGACGTTTCAAACGAAAATTATTGGTAGCAAATGTAGAGACTGTTATCTGCTCCGCCACGCTGTGCGACATCTTATTCAGCTGCCCCATGAAAGACGCCCTGTCTATCCATCGGCCCGGGGCTTGTCCAGCTCTAGGCCAGCTCCACTGCTGATCCTGCTTTTGCTACACCAAGTCGATACCTAGAGCAGTAGCGGCCGAACTATCAACTCGACAGTGTATGTTGTATTGGAAACATAGTTAGCTATAAGAGGTCATGCTATAAACGATCCACCAAGCGTGAAGAGAAGTTCTTAACATGAGATAGGTGACTCCGAATGGGTATGGGTTATGAAAGGTACCTTCTACTGTAGTCTCCCGTAGACCCTTGGGTAGGAAGACAGTCCTTCCTACTATTTGATAGCTGCTTTCATTGCCAGCGTTCGGCATGGATGAGGTAGAATCACCATTCGCCATTCCCAGGGGTTCAATGATTATGGGGTTGGTTGATTCAACTTGATTGGTCGCCGACCGACTCTCAACCTAGAAATTGGATGGATGTTCGACTCACTCATATGTGCCAAGCGGCAACCCTTCGCTCGCGAGCTCGGCCCAGAAATGATGGGACCGATGCCATGTTCGACCACATAAGCAGACCCTAAGTTAGGTAGGAAGACAGTGGGTGTGAACCCAAATGAAAAGGGAACTCCGCCACGAACAAAGTTACGTAATCACTCTACTTCGACGATTCGAACGTTAAACCTCTGAGACCCCAGGTACGTAGTATGCAGGTGCAGATAGGAGCGGTTAGACTGCAAGCATATGCGGGTGAGTATTTCTGTCCAGATTCCGACCTTGTGGATACTTAAGAGTAAAACTAAAACTGGCCTTGAAACTTTGGTTCGGGAGAACTTACCTCGACAGATCCAGTAAGTAGGAAGAGTTTGGTTCAAGCACATCGCGATAGTTGATTCCAACTCGAAGATTACCGTGAGGAATACTGAGGTAGGCAGCGGCTGCTCCTAAATTCCACCGATGGCTTGGAAATAGAAGTATGTCAGATATGCATTCGGCCGCAAGCTTCCATAGCCCGATCATTTCACGGACACCAAGCTAAACTTCTGCAGGTAAATATATAGCAATCCGATAACATTGGAATCCATTTCCGAAAATTTGTCCGGCTCGTAGCTTGAGCAAGTTACCTCTGCCCTGGCCCTGGTAGAAGCTCTTGACTCAAGTCATGCGCTCTACCTCTTCACTTACATATTTGCGTGGTAGGTGGACAACGTTCGCTTGAGCTATAGCCTTTTTCAAAATTCAATTTCCGTCCTCATGGGGTAGGTTCCGCAAATGTCCCGTCAGGCCAGGCCCGGCGTAAGGCCCCCAGATATAGCTTTATTCTTCCGTTTCGCTCTTCCACAGTCTTATGAACTGCTATGATACCGTGCATTCGGGTACTTCAGCCTACACCTATATGGGTACATCAATTCCTTCCGCAATGGTGCGCTCCCCGTCGTCTCTGCGGCTAACCAAGCATCTCCATTAGACCGTTCTTCGGAACGCCTTTTGGGTTCCATCATTAAAGGTTCGGTTCATAGATCAGAACGTCCTATGTTTAGTGATGAAGAGCTCGTTCCCGCATAACCATTGCCCATGAAGAGGTGCTGGGACTAGGAAATGATCTTTGTCATTGACGCAGTAAGCAGTGGTTTGCTGGTCGTCAATTATTCTCGTTGAACATCTGTTCAGAAGACTCAAGGCCTGCCGAATGAGAACTCCCATCTGCCAGTGGTTCATGTAGAAATGTACACCATTTCATTTGAATGGATCCACAATGGCTGGGCCTTCCCTTCCCCGAACTGCAGGTGGTATCGGCACATAAGAGTGCCCTACCGACGCCAGCGCGGGCACGAACTCTGGGTGGTTCATGTGCCTCACCTGCACGGTCGTCTAGCCTTCCTAGAATTGGACGGGGCGCAACTTGCGCCGAGAATGGGACAGGGATGGTGTGTTTTCAGAGTTATCGCTGGAACGGCTAGACTAATCTGGGGTTGGAGACGGCGAGCCCAAGCAGTGCAGCCGCGCGCGACACGTGCCGTGAGCTATTCGAGCGTGTTGACGTTGGCCCTGGGTAGTGCGAGCGTTGTTGCCACTCTTTGCTAAATCAATCATTATTATCCTATCCCTCGCAACATCATTATTTTTGATGTCGGTTACCCTAAGGACCGCCGTGGCTTATTCAACTGAACGGCATCGATGGTCAGTCTTCAGCTTCCGCTTCCGCAGTGTCTATTTGACAGTACACCGTGACAGTGGAGTGACTAAATGATGCGAGCACGGCATGGAGGCCATTTTAGGGCGACTTCACTAGGTTAATAGCCTGATGGCCGTTTCCCAGGGGTTGTCTTCCATGAACAAAGCTTGAGCGCTACGTTCAGCGCGGGCGGCGCAAGCTTGAAAGAAGCGGCGGCGGCGAATGCTACCCAAGACGTTACGAAACACTCGTCATTCTTCACGCTTCTCCAAGTTCTTGTTGGACGGTTCAACTTGGACCATCTAGCAAGCATCTCATATTCCATGAGTTCGACTGACTTTTCCCCGCCGCCGCCGACCCTAGAAGCTCGGAAGCAAACTTATCACTGTGGAAGTAGAATGACTGAATTTCAGTGGAACATCCAATGAAATGCGAGATTCAGTGATTTTGGCTACTGAAACTGCATGCCGTTAATTTCAGTTATCCACTGAATCCATATTTTGCACAGATTTGGCAGTGGAAAAAGTCTGAATTCTGTAGCTTAGTCCGGTCATCTCGTTGACCGTGTTAGGACAAGTATTAAGCTCACTAACTTAAGTATAACTGAAGGGAAAACATGTCACAACGTTAGAGGGATAATGGTAGTTCTCAGAAACCGGCCAACTGGGTCACCGGCTCAGTCCATGGTGAGTGATAGTAGACATTCGTTCATTCAAAAGTACTCGCAATCTCTACATGTTTCATACACTGCTCGCCCTACAAATCATAGTCAAAAATGTGCACACTCTATACCTCTCGTTCCTACGCGAGCAGAATCAGGCAACCTCGATAGGGAGGGCCATCGCTGTCCTGCTGAGAGGGTCTGTAATATCCGCCTGCGTGGCGATCCCAACGAACATTTTGCCTTCCGGGTGTTTTCCTGAGTCGGGCGGACCCACAGGTCCCTGGAGGAATAGCTTGGCCTGCTCGGTGACGTACTCCAAATTGACAGGCGTCGTCGGGATGACAGGAATATAAAGCACTACATGAGGATACCGCTCAGCGCCCTCAAGGCATTTAAGCATAAGAGTGGCGAATCTCACCGGATGAATCTTCAGTTCCTGTGTGATCCTGTTCGACAGCGTGAATCATATCCTGCAACGAGAGAATGTGATGAATACATATTCAATGATGAGGGATAGCATTGTATGGAATGCTTACGCAGTGCCAAAAGACCATGTCACCAGGTTTGACTGTGGGGATGCTAACTAACGCTTCATCGAGCCTCAAGTGAGGATGAAGCTCGTTTGATATCATAGGTCCCATGTACCCGCCGTCACCAGTGGGCTTGACACTGACAACATCCGAAGTTGAAATGTCTTCACTAATATTGAATTTGCTATCAGGAAGGTGACAGGGAAAAGAACGCACCAAACTTCCAGTTCTTGGCATCAAGGAAGTCAGGGGAATCCGAAGACACAGTTGGATGGAAGAAAGGACGAAGCATCAAGTACGCGTTCGATAGCTTAACGTCGGGGAAGACGCGGAGGGTTCCCTGTGTTGGCGCAATCTCGCTAAGGGTAACATCAAGTAGGTCAGTGAATAGTGTGTGTCAAAGATAATTGAAAGCAACGAACTTCAATGCCATCCATCCCTGGAAGGTCCTGAATACAGTAGTCTTGGCTATCTGATTGAAGATATGACGACGCGCATCCACACGATGCTCAATATCATAAGGATCATGCTCGCGCCAATTTCCCTCGAAAATATCCTTAAAGCAAGTACTGAAAGCTTTATCTGCCCATCGCTCCAGTCCGCCGCCTATAGAGAAATCACGATCATATCATAAATGCCAGAGAGGTTTGCATACCGTCAATGTGAGGCCCTAACCAGTTCCAATGAGTACCGGGGCGGCGAATGCGGAAGCGATCAGCGTATACCAAAGGAGTCGACAGGTCGACGCCCTCAAGCGTCTTTCCCGAACGGATATGGAATAAGTTGTTTATCCAGGTAGCGGCTTTCAAATAGTTGGGGTGCGTGCGAGCTTGCACCTGGGGCCGTGTATAACTACCCCATAGATAAATGAGAAGTATGACGATGGATAGAAATGCGACTCACAATAGATCCCAGAACTGCTTGTCGCCTTCGGGATAGCCTGCAAGCAAGGTCAAGGTATACGTATATATCGATTTCCAATGGGATATTACCTCCTGCGTGAGGATTAACCTTTACGAACTCGTCTAGTTCCTTCTTCCAGCCAGAGGCTGTCTCTGAGTCGATGATACCACGAATAACGACCGTGCCCTTGCTTTTGATCACGTCGATCTCTTCAAGAGTGAGCTTATCCAAGTCTGCAAAGTTAACTTGGGGAACGAACTATGAAACATGGAGCTGCATTAGCCAATAATCGGAGCAGAACAAAACGACCTCGGACTCACGTTTGGCCCAGCCTTTGATATTTCGGCAGTGCGTTTACCTATCTCGTTGAGGAGGTCATTCCAGGACGCTGTGAGATGCTCTTCCGTTGTCGCCGAGACAAGGCCGCGTTTCAGATCGAGAAAATGGGAGGGCCATTGGTGCGAGTCAGACATGATGGATCAAAGTGGTCAGTTTTCACTTGGGGAATGCAGAACTCCTGCTCACTGATCTGTTCTTATACCCGGACGGTCCTCGCATCCGTGCAATGAATTAAACCTGATTTGAATACTTTAGCTCACAATGCTGTAAGAATCCAATCTATTATGGGTCGAGCTCGCACCTCAACGTACGTTCAACTCCCGCTTGCCGCACGGACTCACTGGCAAAGACAAATTGTGTACTCGTAATTAATGCAACACGGCCGCCGACAGAGATTCTGGTCGCCTCCGAGTCGCAAACTCCAATTGGATATCACAAAGTTCTGAAATTTAAATTTTCGTTGCTGAAAAGCGCGTCCGAATATGCCGATGCCATGCACCGGTGGACACTGGATACATAATCAACATTTGTCGCTTATCGTCCTCGTGACGAGAGCTTTCGCAGGCTCGAAACCGCACGCCCTTCCCGCCCCCTTGTTTGTCCAATGCGCGCTTCGCGCGCCCCATAGGGAGTCAGTGTGGAGGTAAAGGCTACCTGGGCTGTTGGATTCGTTTGCTGCACTCATCGGTTGTCCCTCTCCGAGGATTGGGACCGCGTTAGACCCCTGCTCGTAGTTCGCCTTCTCCAGAACAAGCCTGGAGGGCTCATCCACATCGTGGATGACCAAGCTCGTTGATCACACAAGAAGATGGATCACTCGTCTTCTGCGTGAATCCGAACGACTCACAGCTGCCCAATCAGTTGGAGGGACATATGGAGCGTAAAGGGTCAGATCCGGAGCTTGGGTTTGACAGAGGTGTTGAAAAGAAACGCGACCGTTTTCGAGGCAGGGCTTACCCCCGACGAGTTTTGCACTCGGTATGAAGAGCTGCTGGTCCAACTCGCCAACCTATTCGCGGATTCATCGGGTACCAGGCGGTCCAGGCCATCGCCCTCACACGGGCAATGCTATCCATCACCTCCAAAGCTCATGTTCCCCGCTCCCTGGAACCCTTTCAATGAAGAAGTCCCACCCACCGCCAAGTTCCAACTCATGCACGCTCCCCGGATCTCACAGCCAAGACCCCGTCTTGGAAGTTGGCATTGTCATCACCAGACGTGATTGCATACTCGCCCTTATCTCAAGTCGCTCACCACATACCCAACCTGACTGCCGTTCCACTCGCCCACTGGCACCACATAGGTCTTTATAGGAGGGCAGCTCGGTAGATCTGCCCCGGACTGTCGAACTGAAGAAGATATACAAGGTAGAATATTTCTGAGTCATAGGCTTTAACTCTGCTGATCAAGTTGACCAGTTCTACTTATTTGTTGATGAAACTCACTTTGTTGGTGCCCTTGGTCCTCGTAGCACAACCCCGGCAACCCTGTGGCAACATGATGGAGTGCTGTTGACGACGGACTCGTTTGCTTCATTGCAATCTGTTATCATCGGTATGGCGGAAACTCGCCCCAGTGTCTATTCTCGCAGTGCATCCTTCTGGCGGGCCTTTTGATCAGTATCATCACATTCAAGTTCATCGCCTTGATTAACTTTGGTTCACCGCGTGCGCCAGAGGATGTTTTACGAGTATTTGTTCACTATCAGTGCCGATACCACTGTGGATCTGTTCTCTCTGAACCGGTTGATTTCTGTGTACGTTCCGTGTGCTTATATCGCGCTATAACTGATATTCACTTGTTCTTTTGCAGTATGGTTCACGGCAAGAAGATAACCATTATCACGATGATGCAAGTCTACGAATACTTTATCTCGCATCATAGGCCAAGGCTTTCGAGTCGCTGTTCGGTTCTGTAACCTGTTTGCCCGGTTGCTCCACCCTCTTCTGCCTTCGTACCGCTGACACGCACAAGCCATTGTTTGTCTCCAACCAGATGATCTCGGGTACGTCGCTCGATGCAAACAAGCCAACAGGGGTTAGCCAGGGTTGGCCCAAGTCTCTTTCTATCTATCAGTATTAACACAATTCCATTGTTCATAGTGTATACTGGTAAACTACAGATTCCAAGTAACTTGAACAAACCTACAATATAAATGTAACAATAAAGTGAGAACACGGCACATGCAACAAGGAACACGGGGTACATATTGAATGCGGTATGTGAGCCTACAAATAAAATCAGAACGCGGCGATACTATGTACATAACCGCGCGCGCGGTGAGCACCCTGCAATAAAGTAAGAACGCGGTGGGAGTTTTGGTGCACTTGTACTAACGCCATATGCTCGGGACAGTGCGCTTCCCAGCCTCACAATGTTCCGTCTTGCTGCGGAGCTGGGTCCACGTTGCTAGCTCACTTTGGTCAACGAAAAAGGAATGGTTATGGTCACAGGCTTTTGTTCTCTTTTTTGTTCTTTCAATCGAATCCGACCCATCGGCCCCCATCGGCCCGACGCTGGCACCGAACGATCTTCGATCAACGTCACTTTTACTTACTTTCTTCTCTAGCTTCAGGGTCTGCTGCACCTCGCGCACGAGCATGACGCAGCTCCTCCTCACTTTTTCAGGCCCATCGTTGCACCCCGTGGCAACCGTTTTGAAATCAACGTTGCATACCGAGCACACACTCTCAAGAGAGGGTATATTGAAAGCGGAGGGTTTCGAAATCCACGCCTGACATCGCAACAGGGCAGCAGCATCGCCTTCTGGCCCATCCGCGACGGTGACTGGTGCCGTCCCCCATCGACTCCCACATGCATAACATAATGGATACGCAGCAGATGAGTCAAAAGCTCTTTCTTTCAAGGCACCATATCGCCGCCCATCATCATCGTCCAATCAAGCCCGTCCGTCGTCGGTCGGCTTATCGCCGTAGCAGCACCCAAAACCGCACCCGTCCATGTCCACATATGATATCCCAATAGGATAGAGTTGAATCCGAAACGATCGCACGCACGACGCACGCACCCGCGCCGTGCTGCGGTCCCGTTATCATTATCACGGTCCCATTTATGTTGCTGCGGCGTAAGACGTGAAATGATCGTTGAACGGAGAGTTTGAATCCCCAACGTAGAACAAACGTGCATCCGGATGACTCGAAAGGGATACACTGCCTTGGGAACTAGGACTCCTTTGAATGTCTTTCCAGAATGGTATGTATGTCTCCGTGGTTCTCGGACATACACGTTCGATCGGGAAAGAGGGGAACCCTGTATTGGGTCACCCACTTGCGTTGAGAGCGATAGATAAGGTTGAATGTACGTACGTTCACCAGGCCGCCACTTGATAATACGGGAAGCGTCTGAGTCGGGGCCCACAGGGTCTGAGGGTCTCGTTTTTGTACATGGTGGCGGGGCACGACAGCTAATTGGCAGATGACCGGCGGGCTCGGTCACAGTTGGCTCGGCCTGCTTCCGACGAGAATGACTACCCGACGTCGCTTAACTCATGAAAGATCGTGTCGATCCGAACTGGTCATGCAGATTGAATGAGAGAGGGGCAGTTTGATGGATAGATTGTATTGCCAGGGATTATAGACAGTGGGAACACACTCAACCACCTTTTGGAGCAAGCTCCAACGTCTGTCTCAACTGGATGAACCGAATTGCCCGACGCGCGACGCCGGACGTGTGCGGATAGGCTTCCGTGTCGTTCAAATCTTTGAATTGAATTGAATTGAATGGGCTGGCTAGTGTGTCAGAGATCCGCTTGGTACCTGAACCTGAGCGATGTGTGTACGTTGTAACTTGTTACGGTCATGAACCCTTTGCTTGATCATGCGATTGTGTCAGTGGCGCGGAGAGCTCCGGGGGTAGGTTTGGGGAAACTTGCCGGTCCAAAGCAACTGGCTCGTCAATGAGTACTGAACAAGGGACCTGTCCTCGATCACCGGAGAAGAGGAAGGGATCAATCTGTACCTGTATCATGCAAAATGTGATTTCCCAGGCGTGCTGCTGCCTGCCTGGCATTTATGATTTCCCGAAAAGGTATGTAGGAGCGACCGCTGTGGTACCACGGCCATCACAAGGCGGCCACTCCTTTCCCTTCCGGTGTGCAAGTGTCGACCGGTTGATATGGACTCGACTGGATACGCCACGATATTCAAGTTTAATACGCAGCACGACTGAAAATGGATCGGAGAGAGAATGAGACAAGGAAAAATAAAATAAAATTCAATCACCATCAGTCCCTGTAAATAACGTTAGACTCTGTGGCTAATCCATATTCAAGTTTGAGAATACAGTACTAGACCCCCGGAATGCTGTAAGTTGTGTAGAACAAAAGGGAGCCGATGAGTAGGAGGGTCGGCTGGATAATCCTCCACCCGATGGCGGCTTGTCGTTACGACCAAGAGTTCCAGGTATGTCCCTGAACTGCACATGCGTCTCGTCGGCAGATCCCTGTGAACCCAGCATGCTGAACCTGTCAGACGTTTCTCATAAACCAAGTAGTACAGCACCTGTAAAGTCGGTTGGTGGCATTCCCTTGCTCTTTGCCAGTGTTTTTGGACCCGGATCATCTTTGTCGTTGCTACATGATCGAAATTGAAAACAAAGGGACTAGATGTCATCATATCAGATCGATGGTGATATCATGATGGAGTCTTTTTTCGACGCCACAAACACGGAGTGATGATGGCATGCTGACGACAAAGTACGATTCCGGGGGGTAGATGTGCCGACTCCACCAATCTCGTCACTCGGACGAGCCTAGAATCTGAGCAACTGAACGCAATGCGGGCGGCCCGTGGGCCTGCCACAGAAATTATCAAATCAAATGAATTGTTCAAAAAGAAGGAAAGGAATTGGTGCGAGGCAGTGTTAGAGAAAGGAGAAGAAAAAGAACCCTGTCAAGGGGATTCGAGAAGGAAATGAATGGGCGACTCGGAACGGGTCAACACCGCCTCATTGGTGGCATCGTGGCTGGCTGGCTCAGCGGCCACAACGTTTTCAGATCGTTGGCCACCAATCCTGGGATCGATAAAGGTCAGTGGACGACCACGAATATCTTCATTTATAGGTCCTCGGGTCATTAGAGAACCACAAAGAAAATGCGAGGATGTTGTGGTATGCAAAGTGATCGCTGAGAATTCTGATAGCACGACGACTCGGATAACCCCAATCGACACCGCCGTTCCTGACCTTCAGACCCACCGGCCCCGCCGAAAATTCCGAATCACGACCCTAAGGCAGCCTCCTCGCTTTTTTCCGTGGTGACGCAGATATTGTGGCACGTGTCCTGCAGGAACTTCTTCTCCACGAGTAACTCACAACCGAGCCAAGTCTTTCGAGAAAATCAGGCTCGGCACCCACAGCAACGCGTATGTACGCACGTCGCTTCGTCTCACACCTGTAGGCGGACTCCACAAACATATACATATGCGGCACAGGAAAGCTTCTGCCAGCACAACGCATGTACACACGTCTCGGAGAGCCTGAGAATGAGAACGATGCACGATCGACGCACGCGCGACACACGTTGAACCCAGCAGTCAATCGAAGGGGTCGCCGAGGACCTGGCCAGGTCCACTTACTGACCGTGGTTGTGTCGTAGATCCGCCGAGGATCGGAATCGATTGGACTTACACCGAGTGACCGAGACCGGCGCCCGGCGCCCGGTATTCTAGAGGCTTGAGCTTCCTCCAGAAAGGTTCTCGAGCGCTCCGACCCGGAATCGTAAGCTGCTGTATCCGATCCAAAGATCTTTTTGTCCATATCATATTCCTCCCCGGGCCCCGCCTCGGTCCCCAATTCCTTCCGATCTGAACGAAACGAAAAACCCAATCGGATCCATCCTGGTACCTGCGCATCTTAGACTCAGACTCGCTATCATTTCAGGGGGCAGTGTATATACTAACATTCTAACTTCTCCGTCACCGCCGAACGGACCGGGGCCCCGGGACACCGTTCAAATTGCCGTCAACAATTGACCATCGTCGATTGGAACGGCGTCGACTATCACCCGTCTCGAGGGTTCCGGTTCAAGTGACTCGATAAACAATGCAAGCCTCTTTTGGCGCACAGCCTCATGGTGAATTAACCTCGAGGCAATGCCAAATACCGATGCCGATGGGCTGCGCCCTGAACACCGTTTGCAGTGATCACAAATCAAAAAATATATATTAATGGTTTTTTACTTTCCCAAGTCTGTCTTCGCTTCCAGCTACTACAATAAATACGTTAGGCTGACACAGGACCTCGAGAAAAAGGAAATATCTACGGAGGAGCTACGCTACAAGAATCAGTCAGATGGGTCGTCGGATCATATGAGAGACAAGAGGGAGGAAGAACGAATAATAAAAAAGACACAACAGAGCAATGCACTCGGAAGACGAAAAAGGGAGGGGGTAAGCAGCGTGGTAGATCGTGCAATCAAAAAACAGTACGAAATGATGGGTGGTCGATGCGGTGGGGAATAGCCGGGGGTAAAGCTAGCGAGATTGAAAGCAGAAACCCGTCCCGAGGGTGTATTAGAGTAAAGGAGCTGTGGATACAGTCGTAAGATTATCTTGACGCGCATCAGATTATATGGGGCATCGAAGGTGGCGTGCGGTGATGGCAGAGAGGGATCAACGTGACAGGTATTAGACCATGACGCTCATACCAGGCCACCCTTTCTCTTCGGTCTTGGGAACCTGTATCCTCTCCGTGTCCTTGGCCGCATCTAAAATGCGCTGGCACTCGGCGCCACCCTCAGAACGCACTAGACAGATATGGTTGGTCACTGTCTACAACACCGAGCAAGGATACTTACAGTGTCGGTTCAGAGCGTCCATGCGAGCAAATGTCTTGTTGCACCCCTCGCAGGTGAAGGGACGGTAATTGGAATGCAACTGCTCGTGGCGCTTGCAATCGTGCTGTCGAGCAAAGCCCTTGCCACACCCAGGCCATTTGCACTGGAACGGACGTTCCTCGTTGTGGGATCTCATATGACCTAATATGTTGGTTAACATGTGAGGTAAATACCACGTTCGAACCGAACAACGTACCCTTCAGGTTGAAACTTCTGGTGAATGTACTCCCACAGCCCGGCACAGGACACAAAAAGTTGGCGTCTTGTTTCCTACGACGATGGCTCGCACCAGCCGTGCGTTCGCTTGTCACCGTCTGCTTCGAGACGGTAACCATACCATTGGTGTTTGGCTGAACAGAGTCTGGACGAAGCATCGAAGGTTGCCGGCCAGCGAGGTTAACGTTGGGAAGGTCGTCGTAGTGGACACGTGGACTCGCAGACGGGCTAGGATATGGACTGGGGCGAGTAGAAGACAGTCCACTCCAGGACCCATCGCCACCCCCACGTGACCCTGAGGAAGCCCTTCGAGAATGGCCACGAATGGAAGGCACTGTCTCCTGTGGGTACAGGAACTGACGATTGATGAACTCCTGTTGAGATGAAGGAGGGTAGACCATGGAGGAGGTTATGTCCTCGGAGCGGGACAGGCGGTTGTGGCCTGGACGACCGCTATCGGACTTGGCACGACGAATGTTAATAGAGGAAGGGTCAGGAGTGAGGTAGGCAGACATGTTGTTGGTCGAAGTGGGGTTGAAGTTGAAATGGGGTAGAGTGGCGTTGGAAAGATTGAACGACGACTGTGTGGGACCGGCACTCGATGCGTGTTGTTGTTGTGGAAGGACTTCGTTGAGGCTGACGGTGGGGGCAGAGTCGTCGAGAGCAGAACCGTCAAGGGCGTTGAGTTGGTCTTGAGTCATAAGAGCGGGATTCCAAAAGTGGGGACGATGCGAGGAAGCGGTGTCAGACTTGCTACGCGTACGAGGGGGGATGCTCGGAAAAAGAAAGTTGGTATTTGTACCATCAGGATGGACTTGGGGACCAAGAGTGGACAGCCCCCTATGAGAAGTGTGGCTGTGGGAGAAAAGCTGTGCAGCTTGATCATACGGGGGGACGTCGGTCTGTTGAATTTGTTGTTGGTCCCATTGGGATGTTGACGGTTGTTGCTGTGATCCGTTTTGAGAAGAACCTGTACGGAGGTAAAACGCAGGGAAGGGAAGATATAAATAATAAAGTTCCCGAAATAGCCGTGATGATATCAATGAACTTGCCTTGATGGAGGGTTTCTAGGGTGGACTGGAACGGTACGGCTTGTGAAGCCGCTCCGCCACCGCTTACGGGGGTAGCGGGGACAATGTGAAGCTGGGGTCCGCTTGAGACGAAGCCGCCATCGCCCTCCGGGGCGTTAATCATGGGCGTTTCCTGTGGGAATAAGGAAGGGCTGCTGTCTGGAATGAGCAGCTGAGGAGGAGATTGGGCTTTTCTTGGGGGAGATAAGGTTCTTTCGCCAGGAAGTTGACTGTGTCTCCAGTTAGGGGACTCGAAGCGGAGGTTTTCAAAGTTGTGGGCGACATCGAGGTGGGGAGATGAATGGGGGAGGATCTGAGGGTTTGAAGAGACGGAGGAGGCGCGACTGCGAGGATGGCCTTCATTGCTGGATGGAGAGCTGTGATCGTACGAACGGGGAGAATGGTGGTCAATCTGAGCGGGCGTCACTGATACGGATACGTGGGCGTCATTGGGATCGAGTGAAGTCGGGAAGCCTGGTTCAAATACGAGGAGGCCGGTGGCGTTGGGAGGGTCGTATTCCGAAGGATCGTACTCGTCGCGAACGTCTAGAGCATCGCCGAGGAGGGCAAAGCTTTCGGGACCATCAGGGTCGTAACTGAGTTCTGAGTGGCCCGAGTAAGGGGAGTTCTGGTATGAGCCATTGTAGGAGGGGGTATGGGGGAACGCTGGGGACTGGAGATGGCTGAATTCATAAGTGTCAAAGGGGGAGTTTGCTGCGATGTTAATGGGCTTGTTTGAAGGGCTCGGTGTGTGATAATCGAGGTCATGATAAAAGGAGGGATCGGACTGGAAGAGAGACATTGCGCGTCGGAGAGATCGATGACGGCGAAAAGGAGAGAGGGGAGGAGGAACAATAGCGCGCGGGGGGGAGAAAGGCCGGGTGAGAAAGACCAATTGGGGGAGCCATGCTTTTTAAATTAAACCTCCGCCGTGCTGGAACTCTCCCCTCCGACGGTCAGTCCGCCCATTTCACCCTCTCTCTCCCCGCACATCTCAGTCAGCCCCGTCCACTGCCATAGACGGCGTAGTCGATCGTATAATATGTATTGTATAGTAGGGTAGTAGCACTAGCACACTCTCTCGTCGTCCTCGCCGACTCGCCATCCCGCCATCCCGGCGCTCAACCCTTTTTGTTCTCGGCAATCAAATCACATGCCGGCCACATCTCGCCGTCCAGTTTGCATGTGGTCCTGCTGTCGTGAATGTAACCTCCTACGATCAGGGCAGCCAACAAAGCTTGACATACCCGCGGACGACGTCTACCTTGCCGTCATCCCGTCCGATTCAAATCCATCCCCAGTTGTAATTAATCCCGTCTGAGTAAGCTCCAAAGGCTGCTGACGGAACGCCCCATTTGCGCTCAGACGTATCAGTCAAATTGATCGCGCTCGACGGAGACCCCCCAACGGCCAACGTTCACCCGCGAAAGTGCTCTAGCCTGCCACAACATCAACCTCGGACCCATTTCTCTCCGACTCTGATCGAGAAATCCTCCCTCCTGTCACTCGCGAATCGCACCGCCGCCATCTCCCTTCGATCGATCGGTCTCCCTCTTCCTCCGCTGCGTGACATCCTCTGAATCGCAGAAAAAAATACTTGGCCTCTTGAGTTTCAATCGTTTGATGCGGCGAAAGTCTGAGCACTGCCTGCCCCCCGACTTACTATTTCCTTCCGGACACTTAATATTCTCGCACTGCTTTGTCGCACACGCGAGTCTTGATGTCAACGCGATTTGGCGCGTTAATGAACGCGGGCTGTGCGCCATCACTGTTCCTGTCTAGGCGTCGGGGATCCCTGCTCTCTCCAAGTTTGATACCCGGACATGCATCTATTGCAGTCGCATCTCCACCGCGGTCACATTAATCTCTTTCATCCATCCACCCTGACCTCTGCTGCGGAATCTTAGTGTTCGCAGATCATTCGAATCATGCGCCGTGAGAGACGAAAACAAAGATGCAACTCGGCAGGATCTTGTGGCACGAGTCATACCGTAATGCTGCGATCAAACATGATCCCGCGCGCGGATGGCCACTGGCTCGAAACGAACGAGGGATTCGAAGCGCACCCAAATATTCGAGCTCAGGCTGTCTTCCGGTTCTGATACTCATCTTCGGGCACTATCGCGATAACAGACGTGGAAAGAATGACACTTGCAGAAGCAATACGGCGTTCTGACGACCACCGGCAATTTCGACAACTTGTCGTACACTCGCTCCTCATACCCGGTGGCCCTGAATGCAGTGGACTCCGAGCTCGTCCCTTGCAGCGCTCATGCGCGCGTGGTCAGATGCGATGAGAATAGACGTTGTCGACGCCACCAGTCCGCTAGTCACATTCCAGTGCATCTGACGGATAGTCACGGTCGCAGTGCCCCTTCGTTCGCACGTATTTGTATGCTCTTGAGCTTCTTGATCGGGCACCGCTCACACTCCAGAGATGGGGAAACCTGCCGATCAGGATGCGTTGAATATGATGTTTCAAAGATTCAGCGCAGCCTCGACACAGCCGAGAGAGTCAATCGCTTCCTCAGAGCTGCGATTCAAGATTTTCTTTTGATTATGTAGGTACTTCTTGAACACATCTGGACCCACGCCCAGATTGAATCGAACCCGCAGGTAACAAACTGGCGCAAACAATTCGCTGCAGTTCTCCCTAGTCTCCCCGGGCCGTAGGCAGACATCGTTCCTATTTTTAGAGTCTGCTTTTGTTTTACAGGTGCTTGCCATGTCGTTTCGAAAAACGGAACTTACACTTGACTGTCGTTCTCCCCGACCTTGACACCATGACCATTTCGTTGCACACCCACCTATCCCCTGTAACTCGCGTCGGAATCTATCTGACCGTGTAGTTTCAGCGCACCCAGCCGGACAAGCTCTTCAAGATGCCCTCTCCTCCGAGATTCCCCCGTTTAGGTTGCATTTCTCACCTCTTTACAGCGACCAGATGTATACTTCCGTTTCTCAGGCCCGTTCCCGAGGGTAGTGCCTCGCTCCCGTCCCGTCCCGTTCTCATTAGCCCTCTTTTAGTTCATCACGGCGGCAAACACGCTAATTAGAACTGCGGTCTCCTTCCTGGATCTTTTGGTTGCTCGCCAGCACGGACGATGTTTTGATTGTCCCCCCATACACAGCCGAAAGTGAGGATCAGCCCACTGCCCAGGCAGAGCCATCCACAACATGAATGTTCTCTTCTCTCACGCGGATTCTCGGCCAGGCGAAACAACATTCACCGTTATGTTCTATTTTCGATCCGTGGTTTGGCGTAAACTAACGCGATCGCGGGACCGCGTAGCGCGAGGGAACGCTGTTCCTGTACCACTACGTTAGTTATTTCGAGCGCCCCTCGTCCGGACGGAAATACATTCGCTCGTCCCTTACCCGCCTCTCTCCTCTCGTCTGCGGGGAAAACGTGGACCAACAAGCCTATCATGAAGGCATTCCAGAGACGATACTTACGAAAGTGCTCGATTGGCTCCGCAGAAATCGTCATCGTCATCGTCGTCCTATATGGCCGTGCGACGTCGCGCACGATTTGACAGATTGCAACAACAATTAACCGCTTGACAAATACGTGCGGGTCAAGAAGCTCCTCGACGGCCGGGGATAAAATGGGGGGTGCGGCGCTACTTGGGTTGTGCGCAGCCAGTACGCCTTACTTGCTCCACATAACACACACACCCACACATATACAACAGAGTCCAGACGAGTCCTTGGCCGTTTTGAAACGTTGACCTCTGGCATGTTCGAGTGACACCGAAAACGCCAGCTTTGCCTTCGGCGATCAACGTTCAACTTGCATTTGGGGGGTCCCAGTTGGCATTTGGTTACCTGAGCGGGAATCTGACGGGCCGGCGGGCCGCACACTTCATCTTCCTTCCGCCTCGAACGGGATCGCGGTTCGTCAAAGATGCAACGCTGCACTTGTTAATTTAGGACCTGAGAACTAAGGCCTAAGGCCCGAGGTGTGTGAGGTGCCCCGTGCGCGATTCTGAATATCCGGCACGTTCGCACCGCACGCATGAGCCATCTCATCCCACGATGGAATCGCGCTGGATGTCGCGTCTATCATCATTACACACGAAATATTTGATCGGGCGTGATGCCATGAGCAATGTAAGCAAGCATATACTGCTGCGCGTTCGTGCCCTGTTTAGCGATGCAAAGGGACAATCTTCTCCTTCAAGAATGCATGTCCTTGTTGGCAGTGCTTGGGTACAGGGACGACGCTTTGATTCGAGACCACGTCCAATCAGAATCGTTGGACTTGGCAGAACTAGCCATCGAACTGCCTGCCGAGCATGCGTTCCATGTGGTGTAGCACAGGTTTACGAGAGAGAGAGAGCGAGCGCCCATCGATCACGATCAAAATCTCCTGAACCTCGTTCGTCGAGTCGCCGACCAAGCTAGCTATATCAGGTTGGCTGCCACGCTCGAGAACAAGATTTCTAGCAAGAATCAAGAATCTTGACATCTCCACGACGCCGAACTGTCAGCACGGCCACGGAACATGATGTCTGGTTGACGAGGTCGTCGTATACTCCTTATTTGGTTAGCGTAGCCGTAGCGCCTGAATGATTATTTTTGATTGGGCAACCATGGCGATATGCCATCTCCAGCGTCGTTTCCCTCGAAACTCCTACAGCTGTCGTGGTAGAGAAGTTCGCCCTAGTATGGGAAAAACCCTGCCTTGGTCGAGAATGCGACGAAAATGGTCCGAATCCCCTCCTTGGCTTGAATGAGCCATTGTAATTTGCTCTAGACGAGCGACGCTACGCAAGGTATGGCAATTCCGCTAGTAGTATGTGGTTTGACCGGGGGTTCAGCGCTCAGCAAGGGCGACAAGCACTGCCCCCGTGCCCCTGGTAGAGCGAAATGAACCGTAGCGAGCGCGTCGCCATATGAACAGTGTTGTTTTATCCAGGCCGTAGCGCTAAGCTAGGTTCAGCCAACTTTTTTTTTTTTGAATGTGATCTTGATCCGGAGCGGAATTTTCCTCTCTTTGTTTTGTTCTCGGACGATCTAACGTTACGGACGACGGACTCGTCCGAGTCCCTGAACCATACCGTGTGTGGAAAGGTGTCAGAAGCAAACACGAACGCAGGTGCTAACTTGTGAGATGGGTGAAGAGGTAAAGGGAGTAAACTAATTGGGCCACAAAAATGTGTTGTGCCAGTGGACCCTGATCAAGATCTAGTAAGAGCCCCGAGTTCAAAAAAAGGACCGAAGTGATGGTACCATGATGACTATTGGGGAAGAAAAAAAAAAAGACCTGCCACTAGTCAGCTAACCAACTAGAATGACTGTATCGGTATTATAGCTTTCACTTATCGGACTGCGACCCTGGGCGACCAATGGCGAATATCATGATGATTGGTAAGTACTCAGGAGCAATGGATGGATTTCTATTGATTGGCGCCGACCACTGCGATCTGAATCACGTTCTTTCTTCCGCACCCCCCCTGCCCGTTTCACTCCGAGCCTGCACCGATACTAATCTCCACCAGGTGCATTCCATCCACATACTTCTGCGTGACATGAACGACGGATCAAACTGCATGCTGAATGAGATATGTATGTGTGGATGAGTGGGATCTTGATGGTGGATGGATGATCGGATGGGGGTGGGCACTGTATAGTGTGGCATGGAATGCCGCAGCCACGATTTTGCCGCGGTGTGCGCCCAGCCTACCTGAGTTATGATCGCCAAATGAACGCGTCAAAGGTGCAACGTTGCGCTTGTTAACTTGGAACCTGGGCCTGAAGCCAGCTCTGAGGCCTGTTCAGCTCTGTCATCAAAGTAAGCGCAGCCGCTCCACAATACAGGTGGCAGGACCGATTGTCATTAATGTCCACTGTCATATCGCCTGACTCATCCGTGCACATCACGCATCAATGCGTCATGGTACACCGT
This sequence comes from Leccinum variicolor, assembly GCA_038091415.1. Classification (NCBI taxonomy): domain Eukaryota; kingdom Fungi; phylum Basidiomycota; class Agaricomycetes; order Boletales; family Boletaceae; genus Leccinum; species Leccinum variicolor. Next base: position 26,425 of record JBBPOK010000219.1, on the reverse strand, counting down.
GCCGCGTTCGTGGGCGCGCGCCTCGTTAGCTCTTCAATGATACAACGTACTTACATACTACCATGATCTGGCCGTCCGACCCCTTGGTAACTCAACCCGGATCTCCCGCACCCGGATCTTGACCCGCCGCTGGCTTGATCTCGGTTGCTATGCACTTTTTCGTCCATACAGGGGCATGGAAGAGCCGCGCGCGCGCTATATGATGGGCGTATACATAGTTGGATCGATCGAGTCGTGTCGCGGTGATTGACTGCGCACCGCCCAGAGCCGCTGACAATGACGCGGATGAGTGTACCTGATCAAGACCCTTTCTTCATCCTGTTCGCTCTCTGTGTGGAAGGATCAGGACGAAAGGTGAGCTTGGTGTCCGACACCGGGGTAACTTGAAGTACTTTTCATGGGGTAACTAGTATCATGGTGGGCTGCAGGTTTCGACAGACAGGGAACGATCGTGACGATGCAAGTTCCGGCGACAACACTTGTTGCTGCGGAATGACTCTAACTTACTATGTATAAGCTTACACTTTGGTCTAGCCGGAGTGATCGCCGGCCTAGCAGGATCTCGCCCCGCCAGGCCCCACCAGAGTGACCGTTCTGATCGCATCATGTCAGTTATCCGCGGCCAATCCCGAACACAAACAACATGTTTTCGGGAACTTACGTTGTGGAGACCATCCTGCAGTCTGAGCCCGAGTCCGGGCCCCACGATGGCAGACCGCCGCGCCATCCGACAGATGGTGCCTGTCGACATGGATGTCACGATAGGCACGGAGGAAACCCAAACCGCGCCGCACACCCCAAGTTGGCTACCCCTTTCTTTTTCCCTTTTTCGGGAGATTACATGATGTCATATGTCGCTAGAACCAATCCCCGAGATCATATCATGATCATATCCGATCTGTAAGGGAGGAAAGGTGTAAAGATGTTTCCCTTTTCTGTATTCTGAACCTCTTACCCTCACCTAGAATGGTTGCTTTTTCAGGTGGACTTGGACAATGTGCCCGAGCCCCAAGTCCAACTCTCTTCCTTTGTTGGCGGGGAACACCAGACGAGTCCCGACACGAATCACCCCTCCTGGTGGCGGAAAGGCGGAGTCGCAGGTAGTATCGTGTCGTATCCGTTGGTTGTGCGCAGACTCTCGGCAGTACATCGAAAAGCGCGCTTCAAGTTTGGTGTTGTACGGGGCGTAAGTAGGCAAATCAAAGGGAGGACCGTCGGTGACGGATGATTAATGATTCCCGGTGTTCGCTACGCCATGCGGATGGGAAACCCCCGTCCCGCTGACGCCGGAGACAAGCCTCGTGGAGCCGAGGCCGACGGACGAAACGCTGCGAGCTGCACGCCACCGCCGCACACGAGTTGAGTTGCTGCGGGACCGTTCATATCGCGGGTGCAGGAAAAGTGAGTTCTGATCGCTTGTGGTTTTGTGCCGCACGCGTACAAGTCAGATTGAGCGGGAAGACCTAGAGGAGAGCTGGAGATAGTGTGTGCAAGGTAGAACCGTACATCGAAGCATCGACGACGCACGCAAAACCTAGGATGGAACGATACAGTTAGATAGGAGTGCGATTGTCAGTCTTACGCGTATGGCCAGTGAAAATGGTGAATTCGGCGCCACAAAAGAAATGAGGCAGCCAACACGGACGTTTGGACGCCAACTATATGCCTGATGTGACTGCAGTCGAGCCCGAATACCAATCGAAACATTGCAATCCTGCAGGCCTGCTTTGAGAAGCAAGCAAGCAATCCCGCTTTTCTCGGGTCAAGTGTAGAGCTGGTGTCGCGACGCGCAAGGACGGATCATGCATCCCGTTGATCATATATTCGGTCGGTACCGCCTGATTGACAGGGCAAGAGGTAGCCCTCTGGAAAGCGGCTGGAAGTGGAAGCTTACCGGCCACGAATGACCCATTAGATGACATACGGATATACGCGTGGGGATGGGTAGGATTAGTTCACGCAATAGCGATATGTAGCACTGTTGCTTACCAACAGGAGCAAGCGTTTCATGTAAATATACTAGACATTGCAACGCAACAAATCAACAATAGCATCGCCTAACATAAAATTAGTCAGAGTGCGATCGGAAAATATCTGAACAAGGAATGAATGGACAGATATGGCGAGCAATAGCACTAAGCAGTGAGAAGTGATGGATGTCGCAGCCGTGAGATGTTCTTAACATCATTGATCTAGACCTGAAGGCTTTGCCCCTTAACATTGGGGCTCCACAATGCACTGTCAGAGTGTCAGAGGCACTGGATGTGATGTTTAGTTCAGAGGACAGCAATTCTACGCACTTAGTTATTCTATGGATCCCCACTAGCAGGTGGAACTAGAGACAGCCAGGGATTAGGCCGCTTAAACCCGCGAAGCGCCTATCTAAGCCAGACGGTGAGCAAAGATAATCAAAACTAAGCAGTGTCACGGACCCGCAGCTGTTGACGTGGGGAACAAAGTCCAACGTAAGTTTACGGTAAAGGGGAAAACAATAGTACTTACCTGTTTTGAATGTGGCGTTTAAAAGGTGGAGATGGATTTGAGTGGAATTGATGAGCGTACCAAGATACCCTGATAATTGAAACTTTAGATGCTGGGAACAGTTTGCCACAATTGCAATCCTCTGAGGCAAGGAAGGCATGATATTAGAATTCGAGAATCTTGCCATAGACTTCGAGGTGACTTACTATCAGAGTACTCTGCTTCAAGGCCCAAGTCCAGTAGTTGAGCAACAAAATTGCCGCCATACTAATGGCACCCAATCAAGATATCAAAGTCGCGTTTTAACCAGACAGTCACTTTTCAAGATGCCTGCGAAGGAGCTTCACGAGGGTCCCATAGCAGATATGATAGTACTGGAGTCGATCAAAGTCCGATGTGGCAGAGGCCAACTTCATAATGACCAACTTCGTCCAATCAGTTAGATACATGGGGGATCTGTAAGGTCAGAGCAGGGTGATAGTTCGGAGGCAGAAGCGGCTCTCCGGAGAGTTACTGAAAAAGCATCAACGAAGATGGCGGGAAGCAAACATTGCGGGGCTGTGCTGAGCCGCACAGTATGTAATCTACTAATCTACTAGGCAACTACGGGTTGGCAGAACTGACCCACTCAATTTTGTTATAGAAGTCGAAAGTATGCTTACTATGACTGACCTTTCATCAGAAACTGACACTCGACAACTTCGATTGAGTCTCATCCAACTACTTCGTCCGATCATGATAAATGTGGATAGATTGCAAATGAATGTCTAATTTGAATGAAAGCAAAGAAAACAAGAGAAGGGTGGGTCATCCATTGGCATGAGTTGGATTATCATCGCAGGCCATGATGAATGGATGTCTATACCGTAAAGCGGGGATCAGTGAATGGTCGTAGGCGTATGCAACGGGTGAGCCAATGTGTCGACAAGGAAGATGGGAATGTCCCAATTGAAGTTCACGTCTTGTTCAATGCTTGTAATTGAACGTGTCGATAATAATCTCCGCGCAAAGAGAGAAGCTCGTCGTGCGTGCCAGCTTCGCTGACGTGACCTTCCTTAATAAAGTATCTATAAAATACCATCGTTAGATGATAACGTTTGACTGAAAAACAAAAAAGCCACGACTCACATGCAGTCAGCATTCTGGATGGTCGAGAGTCGGTGGGCAATCGCGATCGTTGTCCGACCCTTGGCAGCTTGGTCGAGCGCTTCTTGTACCACTTTCTCCGAGTTTGAATCCAACGCAGACGTCGCTTCATCCAATAACAGGACTTTTGGATTCCGCAAAAGTGCTCGAGCGATGGCGATTCGTTCTGTTGCCTGTTAGTCATCCTCGGGACTCAGTTTCAAATGGGCCACTCACGCTTCTGACCACCAGATAGCTGGGAACCCTTGCCACCAACTTGAGTATCGAAGCCACTGCAATGATGTCAATGGGTGTAACTATCAGACGCTGATGGGCTCACTCAGGTAAGGACAGGATGAAATCCAGGATGTTTGCATCACGGCAGGCTGCCTTAATCTCCTCTTCCGTGACCTCGGACTCGGGCTTAGTTGCACCCAACAAGATGTTGAAGCGGACAGTGCCAGCATACAATGTCTAATGAAGAACAACTGAGTGATCGCGGAAAGATATCAATAAATGATACTGACTGGCTCTTGAGAAACGAGTGCGATCTGTTTCCGGTATTCTTGAACGTTGTACTCGTGGATAGGATTACCGTCAAGGAGAATACGCCCAGCCAGAGGGTCATAGAAACGTTCCATCAGTTGGATCCTGAAGAAATGCATCAGTGGAAATAGGTAAACAAATTTTGGATGGGCATACACGGTACTTTTACCACATCCACTGGTCCCAACGAGCGCGACGTATGTGCCAGGTTCGACTCTGAGCGACAGATCTCGGAGCACGCGAACGCCAGGTCGTGTTGGGTATCGGAAGTGCACATTCTCGAACTGGATTTGGCCCTGAACCTTCTTTTCCCCGTCAAACGTTTTGCCAACAGTAGACTCCGCGTCAATTTGCGGAACAGCGTCAATCAGCTTGACGATTGCACACGCGGCACTGTGAGCAGAGGAGATATCAGGCACAAAGGAGAAGAAACTGCCTGCTTGTATGGTTGCAAACGTTGTGCTCTGTGGGAAACTGTTGAATGGTCGAAACCAGTGATAGCACACGAGACATACCATGAGCGCCACGAAGAATGCATTCGAACTCAACTCCATGCGAGAGATGAGCTTAGAGCCGTACCAAAAGACGAGAGCAACGACGTAGAAGGTCGTGGACTGCGAGAATGCATATAGTAGATTTGATAAAACTGCCGACCTGTTCGATTTTCTAAGAGGTTCTTCCAGACTTTCGCTATACAATCTCACACAGTCTTCCTCCCGAGTGAGAGAGGCAACAGTCCGGATGGAAGCAGCGGCTTCACAAGCCAGCTGAGCCGAGGAATCGTACGCAGTCTTATTTCTCTGGTCTTTCAGGACAACGACGCGCTTTGTGATTATTCAGCAGTTATAAAAGTAGCCAGGCAAGATTAACCTCACCAAGCGAATATAACCAATTGAGATAAGAACGGGCATACAAGCTACATCCACATCACCAGTCATTAGCAATATCACGATCGACATAACAAGAACACGCACCAATGCCAACCAAACCAATCTGATATGCATAGACCAAGCCAATTACGGCGCCCCCAATAAGAGTCGCAATCGATTGCACAATACTGTATTCTCATCAGAAAAACTTGGTTAACGTCAAAGATTGTACTTACACTGCAAGGGTAATGCCTGCCAAGCCATTGACCTTTTGTGGGTTGTCGCTCAGATTAGCAGTGACAGAACCCGTCTACAATGAGTGGGTCAGAGATACCAATAAAAATAGCTCGGGTCCACGACTCACCCTATTCTCGTCCCTGTCGAAGTATTCGACTACATGGGGTATACATGATAAAGTAATATGATATAAAGAATGAAGCTTACTGTCTTGCCTGAGGATAGCCTTGAAACAGATTATGCGCAGTTTGGATGTGAGCATTGCAGCCGTGGACCCAAATATATAGTCTTGGAGACCGATGGAAATCGCCGCAATTATAGCAAGAACGAAGAACCTTGGCCAGACGGAGTCAGAATTTTCTATCTCACAGAGTGGCTGCTCTTACCATAAACCATTCCGGTTCCCTTCAAACCGACGGACAGAAGGATCAGGTTCGGAGAAGCCAGAAAGGCCTTGGCCTTTTGAAATGTGAGCGCGGAGTCATAATATACGATTGAAATAAGAAACGCTACCGAAAACGATACCCATTGCAGGGTAAACCATTCCAGCCACTGGTTGAAAACTCAATTTCTTGCGAGACAATTCCCAGAGGAAAGCTCACCGGAAGCGCATGCAATACCAACACCATATCTCCGTAGTCCCTCACGATTAAGTAGAGCCATCCGCTTGAAGAGATAAAACATATTGTACTTGTCCTCGTCGATATTTTGTTCTATCTTCTGATCGTTCCTCTTGTGAGCGAGACCAGATCCAAAGGACTGAATGGTCTCCTTGCGACTGAGGAGAACTTCCTGCGCGGTAACCTTCTCCGATATTGCTTCTTCGCTCATCGCGCCGTCACTACTTTCATCGATATCCTTCGCCTCTCGGAGTTTCTGAGCGTGGACAAGACGAGAGTAGGCACTCTTTTCGTCAGACAACAATTCCGTATGTGTGCCCTTCTCCAAAACCAGGCCATCTCCCATCACGTAGATGCAATCCGCGTCCTTGATCGTAGAGAGTCGGTGAGCAATCGTGATCGTCGTTCGACCCGCTCCAGCCTTGTCAAGTGCATCCTGTACGATTCCCTCCGACTGCGTGTCAAGAGCTGATGTCGCCTCGTCAAGAAGTAGAACTCGAGGGTCAGACACGATCGCACGAGCGATTGCTATGCGCTGTTTCTGACCACCAGACAAAAGGAAGCCACGTTCCCCAACCATCGTATCGTACCCGTTCGGCAACTTGTTGATGAATTCGTCCGCGTTCGATTTGATACATGCCTCCCGGATGAGTTTAAATTTCTCCTCCTCTGACGCATGCTCGTAAGGCGTATTGATCAATCCGTGTGCAACGTTGCCGCTGATGGTCGTAGCGAAAAGCGTAGGTTCCTGGGAGACAAGACCGATCTGGGAGCGCAACCACTTGATGTTCAATTCACGGATATCCGCGCCATCGAACTTGACAGATCCGCTCAAAGGGTCATAGAATCGTTCAATGAGGGAGATTATGGTCGATTTGCCGGAACCCGAAGCCCCAACGAGGGCCGCACTCTCGCCTGCTCTGAAGGTGATATTGATGCCTTTGACGATAGGCACGTCGGGGCGAGAAGGATAGCTAAACTTGACGTCTTCCAGGTTAATTTCGCCTACAACTTTCTCTGGTTTGAGACCGCCAGGATTGGCAGAATCAATGTCGGGGATGCGCTCGATGGTGGCAAACAACTTGGCAGCTGCTGCTCGACCAAGGGAAATTGCTGTGGGACAGATTCAGCGGGAGCATAAAACGACAAGTACGATGCCGACCTCGTATCTCGGGTGCCACCTGCGTAATGGAGAACGAGCCGATCAAAATGGCTAGGAACGCGTTGATGATCTGGCCGGCGCTTGCTGTCGAAGAAAATATGAGCAAATCCAAGTTACTGTGATAAGTCTCTCAGCTCACCGTGACCCTCGTTAATCAACGTGGTACCAAACTGGAAGGCTGCAAGGAGGTCAGAAATGAAGGGGAAATTTTGTACTCTCGTCCGTACCTAAAGCATAAGCAGAGTATACGACAAACATGAAAACGGCAACACAAAATCCTTGAACAACGGCTGTTTTGTGGTCTCCGACAAGAGCTGATTGGACATGCACATCGTAAAGACGATCCAATGTCTTCTGGATGCCGAACGCGTGGGCGGTCCGCACGGTTGAGATAACTTCTTCTGCTAGTGTACCGCTCTTGGCAATGTGGTTGAGAGATGATCTATGGTATATATCAGTAGGAAGTCAACAGAGATAGACAGAATACAAACTGCTGGTATTTCGAAACAAGTAGACCAATGACGATGCCGGTGATTAGAAAGCAAGGGAGAATTGAAGATATTGCAAGAGCAAGTCTCCAGCAGCGAACGTAGGCAAGGATGTAACCGGTAAGGAAAGCAGAGGTAAAGTTTGCAATGAGAGCAACCTTGTCGGACATGCCTTCCTGTATCAGATCTTATCAAGAGTAGGTTGAGCGTGGAAAGACAAGAGAAAGGGACGGACGTACGGGTGTCTGTCTGAATGCGAGTTGCGATCTCACCCGCACCAACTGTGTCGTAGTAGGCGATGTCTTGGCGTAGTACGGCCTGAAGGTATCTCTCACGAATGCGTTTCGCGTTTACTTCGCCAGTATAGACCCATATGACCATGTAGATATATGTGCAGACAAGCATTGCTACGCCTGGAAGAATGTGAGCAAAGACATGAAGTGAATGAGTGGACAAGTACCGATGTAAACAATATATAATGCCTGTGCACTTGAAGCGCTACGAAGATTGGCCGCGGCTGCGTTGAACTCCTGGACGATGGTAGCATTTTTACTGTTCTGTAAATATGCTGTTTCGGCAGAGCCGAATGAAACGAAAATTTGTACGAGATTCCCAAACAGAAGAGTTTGCAAAGGCTGAGTTGAAGGAGTGAGTTGTGAAACTAATTTGACTTGTGGAAGGGTGTACCTGCGCAGCCCCAGCTCCAATTGCAGCAACGATTCCAATGACATCAATGAAAAGTTCTAAAGAAGTGGAATAACTAGGATGAATGAGCAAATGGCGGGGAGATAACAGTGGGACTCGAGATTACCGGAAGAGCTGAAAGAAGGACACGGCGGGAAGCGTTTCTAACCTGTCATCCTGCACCATGATGGAGGGCGAAAGGAATGCACAATGGTACGGGACCCACTACTTAAATACGGCACAACTGGTGGAGTGTTATTCGGAACGGTGTTGGACCCGGTTGATATAGTCATAAATATTTAGTCACGCCACGCTGAGGGCCGGTGAACCGCGGCTAGCCGATTTGCAAGCGAAGCAGATTCTAAAGAACTTCACAATCACCGCCGGAACGCCCAGAATTTTCAGTGTTACATACCCCCATCAGCTTTGAGGGTCCTGGGGCAGAGGCCGCATCCGGCGGTTGCATACCAAGAAAAACCTGTTTTGCTCGAATCCAAGAGGTACTATGCCTCTAAGTGTCTTTTTGTTGAAGTTTGTAACAATGTTGTCGTGTCTAGTAATCGACGAAACTAGTTGATTACCTCACATCCTAATGTACATACTACATACCATATGGGGTAATACTCAATTTGAGGTTTGCTCTTAGATTGCTCTTTCAAAAAATCTGCGCGAAACCAGCAGCCAACCGAGCTGTCGTCTCACATGTTCTTGTACTACTAGTAGATATCTTGATATTCCCTACTTCAAATGCAGGCATGCCCATTCAAGTTGGTGGTTTGTGCCAGAGTCTAGCGATGTGACGGAAAATTACATCACTGCTTCCCACCCTCACAAACGAAGCTGATAAGTAGTTATGGCATTGCCTGGTAAGCGACGCCCCGAATATTAATTGCATGTACTTACATAACGTCATCAAACGATCCGAATCATTAATACAATAGATCGTGGATACTCAGTACTCAAGTATCATCGTGCTGTATTGCGCTTGCGCCAAGTCCCCGACTCCGGGGAAAACCAATATAGTGAACATTAACTGTGATAGTACAGACTGTACTGTATAAACAAGATACATAGTTTTTTTGCAGTTACTAAGAAATCTCCACTCACTCATGATTCATCTCCAAACCAAGAACATCGCAGTGGCGACGACAGATTCGGACGGAACCATTGGATGGAAGGACATCTAAGTCTTCCAGTTTTGCTGTGAGAGTGCTAAGCGTGAGTTGGTCGAGAGTGGAACGATGCTTCGTGAAGTCAGCCAGAAGAACTTGTACATATACAAACCTTCTTTGGTGAACCTTTCCAGAGAGATACCTTTGGTAGAGAGGAAGCAGGCACAAACACCTAATTGTCCGGGAGACCAGCTACTAGGATTCTGTTCACTGGCGTCGTCCGGGTAGAAAAACCATCTGGGGAACCTCAACTGCCAGTGGTCATCTGATATTCTCAGGCTACTACAGTAGACAGTTGGGGTCGAAGCTGAATAATGAGTCAAGATATAGGCCATCGCAGTGTGTGTATTTAGGCAAGCGCACGGGTGTGGGTTACCCATACGGGTCACGATTTGTCTCCCGCAGCGATACCCATACCCGCTGTGGCCCGTACCCGCACCAGCACTGGACCTGAGTGGAGATGAGGGCCAGAGAAGCCGGGCATGGGCAGGCGTATGTTCCGTGGATGTGCGCCTATGTCTGTGCGTACGCTATCGCCTGTCTTACATTGAAATATACGGCGGGAGAGGGTAAAGAGAGAGCAAAGGAATGTCGTGCGGCAACTGCCATGCGCTCTGGGGGGGACGAGAGCTCGTGGCAGTCGCCACACGTCATTCTCGATGCGACGTCCGGGCGTGTCGCGAACGAGGGCAACAGCAAGTCGAGAGGATGGGTGAAGGTGACGACGGGAGAGCCTGGTTTGGCGACGGTGAGTAGGGAGGTTCATCGCAAACGAGCGGGAAGGCGATGCCGAGGGCGGGAGAGAGTAAGGAGAGCGAGGCGACGGTATGAAGCAATTGTCGTGCGCACTCGGTGGAATGAGAGTACGCAGCGGCCGCCTCACACCGCAGCAGGGTTGCCCGCCGTCGGGCGAATCCAATTTCAAATTCCTCCAACGTGACTGTAATTCAATTGCGCAGCGCTCAGCCACGGCACGGTGTCTTCACTTTCGAGCGCCACTATCATTGACAAGCAACCTGTTGAATAAACTGGCACTTCAACGTTGCTCTGCAGGGAATTATCAGAGAAACGCAAAAAAACCATGACGCAAGGCGCTCACTACGCTACGCACTATACACCTAGTTCTGCAACGATGTTTGACACATGTTTCTAGGACTTTGCATTTGGAGCCGCTCTACTCCCATTCAGCTTCGGCGCAACTATCATAGTCATGTATCTGACAAGTTGTTGTTCGAGCCCGAATCCGGGCGGACGTATCACATAGCCCGGCTACCAATTGATAAAGCCGCAGCATCAAGATATTGGTATTTGAGATGCGGACGTGTGGTTTTCGATTCCCATTCCCCATTCCCCTCTTTCTACGCCTGGATCAATGAAGGCGACTTTGGACGCGGAGACTGGAAAGGATGGTTCTATCATCAAGGCTGCTAGTGATATCGTGGATCTAAGTCCTACAGTGCACGCTAGGCTATTACGGAAACTGGATTGGCATCTCTTGCCCCTAGTTTCATTGTTATACCTTCTTTGCTTTCTGTAAGTGATATATAGTAGAAATACAGCCTCCCTATGAACCGGCTGATGCTCTGCATTCCAGGGATCGTTCTAATATAGGCGAGTGCTATCCTATGTTTCTATGTTGTGTCGAATGTCCTTATCTCTTCTCTCAGGAAATGCCAGAATCCTGGGCATGTCGACTAACCTGCAGCTTGTCGGACTCAGGTACAACATTGCTGCTGCTGTGTTCTTCGTGAGTATTTCGCACCTTCACATGTTCAGAATACGACTGATGCACCCTTAGGTTCCTTACAGTTTTGCCGAAATCCCGTCGTAAGTTGAAGCAGCTTGTTCTCGCCTTTCGAAATAACATCTGCGCAGAAATATCATCCTCAAAATTTTTCGGCCATCTATATGGTGTACGACGGTCATTGCTACCTAGCATTTCGTTCTGATTAGACTTACCTTCTTAGTGCCTTCAATTATGCTTGCATGGGGTCTAATTATGACGCTTATGTGCCTTGTAAACACCTACCAAGGACTCGTCATGTAAGGGATCTAAAATCTGGTCTCCCTCATCGCTCAAGCATCCTTGTAGTGCACGAGTGTTCCTTGGACTTGCAGAAGCTGGATTACTCCCAGGCATCAATTACTACATCTCGTTGTGGTATCCACGTGCAGATCGAGCGAAACGGATTGCCATATTTTTTTCTGCGGTAACCGTCTCGGGTGCCTTTGGTGGCATTCTTGCGTGAGCTGTCTCTCATATTAGTGAATGTACATCGCGCCACTCATGTGCTACAAGGTACGCCATCGAAAACATGGACGGGTATGTGATACTTTAGAAATGAACGCTTCCCTTGCCAATCTTATCTTTTATGGTAGGATCGGTGGCCTTCATGGCTGGCAGTGGATCGTAAGCAATTTAGAAAATTGTATGCTGCAGTTCACTCATCCGAAGTGGTTAGTTTTGCTTGGAAGGACTCGGTAAGCATCCAGTTCAGAGCAAAGTGAGAGTGACCAAGTTCGTTTGTTCACAGTCACGATCGTCGTTGCTATTGTGGCATTTCGCTTCATGCATGATGTACGCGAGAGTTATCTACCCGTTCCGACTTGCTTATCGCTCCTCGTTTAGTACCCAGAGACGGCATCGTTCTTGGCTGAAACTGAAAGGTGTCACATTATCGGGTTGCTGAAGAACGATTCGCAAAATCTCGCTACCCATTTCGACTTCAAATTTGTTTTACAGGCCTTCAAGGACTATAAAAGTTATGTTCTGGTCGGCATATACATGGGGTATGTCAATCAAACTAACCTGTACGGTCCGGCTTCGCTGACCATGGCACTGACCGCTAGCTCGCTCGTCCCCGGTTACGCGATCTCTCTTTTTACTCCTACGATCATCAACGAGCTCGGTTTCTCTGCTACTAATGCGCAGTTGCTCTCTGTCCCGCCTTTCGTCGTGGGCTGTATATGCACCGTCCTCGTCGGAATTTATTCGGACATCTGCACACTCCGTGGGCCATTCGTGATCGCTGGTGGAACTGTTGCCTTGGTGGGGTACACCATCCTGTATACCCAAACAAACGCCGGTGTTTCGTATACCGGCGCAATTATCGCTGCGGCAGGTACATTCTCGCCCGTCCCCGCTATTCTCGCATTGGTTAGCGGAAATGCCGGAGGAGACACGAAACGCAGCGTCGTCCTCGCCATGGTCATCGGAATAGGAAACCTAGGAGGGTGAGCCCTCGTGCATATTCCTCGTCTAGCGGGAATTCGCGGTCTGACACACCGAACGGCGATAGGATCTGTTCGTCTTTTATTTACATTGATCCTCCCCGATTCCACATTGGCCATGGGACGATCATGGGTTGGCTGAGCCTCGGGTGCGCATCTCCTTGGCTCATCATACCACGTAGCTTTTGTTTGCTGACGAACTGGGCGAACGAACAGGATGCTCTTGTCTGCATTTGCGATGTGGGATTACAACAGGCTCAACAAGAAGAAAGAGGAACTGTGTCAGATGCACGGAATCACCGAGGATCGCAGTGAGGAATTCCGGGATATGGGGGACGATAGTCCCCTGTTCAGATATGCAATTTAGTTTTGGTTTGTTCAATCAGTGGAAAAAAGAAGGCTTGGAGCGTAATGCTTTTTGTATAACATATTTTTGCGCCATCAAAGGTTTTTGCTCTTATGAAACATGCCGCAGTGCCAATGAATTTTTTGCTACAGATTCGAGCTGACCAACGGTCTCGAATGCTCTACGAAATGCCTAGTACAAACGGTTCTTGAACGTTTGAACATGAAACGAAATGTCCGCTGTTTCTTCAGGGTCACACACGAAGTATTTCCTCTACCAAACTCATAGGCATAGCAACCGAACGGGTTCAAAGGTATCGTATCCTTGAGCTCAGTGTTCGTACACCATCCTTTCGTTCGTTTCCCCGTCTCTAACGATTCAGACCTACTGGCACTGTACCCGGCGATTTCAAGCATTGCGTCTTTGACCCGGGTAACGCCATCAACCTTGTTGGCCGACGATGCACCCTAAAGGGTCCCAAAGAGCTTCTTCGCTACCGTCAGCTTATCCTCTCGCCTTCTCCGTATCGACAGGGTGTGTCTGCTTCGCATGGGACATCGGGCTCATCGGCGGCGTCCTCGCCCCTCCATTCGTTTCAACAATACTTATCTTCGAAAAGAAATCGGTGGCGGCACGCGCTGAGTTGAGCGGGAACATCGTTTCCATACTCCAAGCTGGCGAACTTGTTTGCGGGAGAAACCCGGTGCGGACATTGGCCCTGTTGATCGTTGGTGTAAGTACTGTAGCCTAGGAGGGCGCGCGTCCACACGGTTTGCAAGCCGCCATGGAAGGAAGCCGTCCTTTCTGGTTGCTGCTGTCATCTACATCACAGGGAGCGTCGGGTTAGTGGTTGCCCTCGCGCCGACCTACATATCCGAGTCTTGGTGAACTACGGCGTGGCCGTTCAGATCCCAGTCGACAAAACACAATGGCGTCTCCCCATCGTTATCCCGGGAGTCCTCCTTCTCGTCTTAATGCACTTTCAGCACGAATCGCCTTGCTGACTAGTCGAAAAAACAAACGCTACGACACTTGCATGCATAACGCACAAACCACTGAGCCTGCGGTCGCAGTTCCGCAAGATGGGTTGAGAGCAAGACGATTGCGTACCGGTGCTTCCTCGCCTTCCTCCAGCAAAGGCAGGCACGAACGCGATCAACTACTTACCACTCCCCGAGCACTGTTCGCGATTGGCAGATACGGCATTGTCAAATACACTTTCACGATCGTCGTTGATCTACCTGTACGGCATTGCCTTTCGTTTTCGATAGGGCTTCACCCCGTTCGTGATCGGGTCCGAGATCACCTCCGGCAGGCGTCATGGCAGACATGGTTATTCACGTATGTGATTGCGTAGGTAACGCCGCGGATGTTAGTGACGATCAGGTGGGGCCCGGTGTGTGGTTGTGGGGTCGCGAACGTCGGGATGGCGGTGTTTGTGTGGGTGGGTGTTGGCCAAGGGTTGTTTGGAGGCCCCTGAGGTTTGGGTGAGGTTCGTGAGGGACGCGCCTTAGGGACAGTGGGTGCTCAGGCAGACGGCGTTTGCTTGGGAGCTCCGAGCATTAAGAAGCGGGAATTGTAGGAGAAGGTCATAGAAGATGGAAGCAATGCGTCGAACGAGGGGATTGAGCGAGAGAAGCAGGACGGCGACTGGCTGATTATGTGAGTTATTTGCGACGGATTTGGTGGTTGAGTCTGAGGGGTTGCACCCCTCCGACTCATCTACCGCGTATTCAGTAGCAACGCAGTCTATGATATCACTATCTTCTGTGACAGTGGTAACAGGAGACGAGCCCGGTCAGTATGGAGCTTACTGCCACTGGCAACCGAAAAAATCCGTGGCCACATGCACGTACATGTGTCAACGTACATAGTACGCACCTCGCAAAGAGCCATTCCGCCGCCCGTTGGGAAACTTTCCTCATAACTCAAATGAACTCGGGGAACTCGGGAAACGTGTAGTCGCTCAATCAGATGCGGATTTGAAGTGATGAAGGCACACATTGGCATCACGATTCACGGGCATTCACCGGACGAGCAAAGGAGCGAATGAACGTTGTCGATGTGGATCGATGGATCGATGATCGCGGTGAGGACGGGCTCCGCCGTGGTGGTATCCAGGGGCTCGGGTGCAAGAACTTGAAGGGACTGACATCTGGTAATCACCGTCGCGGGGAAAGCAAAAAGAGTCGATAAGAACGAACACCCGCGTGTAGCTACAAGTTAAATGGAAGGGCCCGATGGTGCAAGGTGTGCCGGGGTCGAACGGCGACTCTGTGTCGTCAAGGTGACAAATACGGGAACCAGATCCGGAGGCCAGAGGGGGATATATGTTACATTGTAGTACATTGGTGGTAATGATGAAGGTGAGGGACCGTGGATTACTTAAAGAAAAGGTACCGTGCTCTTTTGTTTTATTGTCAAATGACCGCGCTCTGGTGGGAAAACTTGGAACAACACATTCCGAGTGGGCCCGGGTTCCTCCCGGTCTCGGTCTCAATCGACGGGCATTCCATCAAGGACCTGGTGGCAAGTTGCCCTTGGATACAATCGTCGGTTGTTTTCACGGCGTCAGTAGCAGCATGTGGTACTTTCCTGTAGTAAGGAGAGATCGTCAAATGAGGAATGACTTTTAGGTACATGCGGTATACTGAGGACGGACGTGTGATTTTTGTCTACTAGCAGATCGAATGAAGTGGACGAGACACTGTTAGGGAAGAAAGGAAAGGAAAGGAGCAGAAAGGACAAGATGGATAGAATAATAGAAAGGAGAGAAAGAAAAACTTGAAAAACGAGCGGATGATTGTGATCGACAAGACGAACGGCCTGAACCTGCAGGCCGTTCGTCTGACTGATTATTTAGAAAAAAGTTCCCGAAACCTCTATCAAAACCCGTCGCCGCATCGAACGTTCCTTGAGAACCACATCGGAAGAGGCGAGGTGGGAGGAGAGGAGGAGCATGCCACTTCCTCACCAAGAGAAGAATGATCGCCACGACCTTCTTACACCGCCTCTCAGTTCGCTTCCGTCAGTCCTTCTTCCACTACCCCACCGTTTTCCAGCTGTTTCGCGGCGTGCACCTTCTTGCATGACGCCTTGCTGTTTAAATGCCGCTTCAATGCGTCCAGTCGCGTGTACGACTTCCCGCAGGCTAAACAACAGTGCGATGGGCGGCTGTGACGGAGAGACTGCTGGTGCCTCTGAAGATCCCCCAAAGAGGTACAAATATGGTCACAACCGTTCAAGAGGCAAGGAAAGACTTTGGGAGATCGAGGGGGAACAGAGGAGTCGTGCGGTTGGGGAGAAGCGACGCAGGGTGATGCAATCCGAACCTGCTTCATTTGCGCAGTGGCAGCGGTGACAGAAGACACTGGCGGACGCGAAGTCCCCGCAGTGCTATTTCCGAACGATGATGAAGACGGCACGGAAGGAGGCAGGGACCGGGCGCGTTCAGGGGAACTACCCGTCTCAGAATCCAATATATGATGATAATGGTGATGATAATATATTGGAACAGTCTTGCCGCCACCCTGTCGCGCAGGCGTATCGTTCGCATGTCTCTTGGGCTTCTTCGCAACCCTCCTCGAAGACGTGGTTGTCCGTCCTCGTCTTCGTCGCTTTCCAGGTTGCACATCCTCGGGCGAAGGGGGGCCAGCGTTCCTGGTGACTTCCCTGCCGTTCACCATCACCACAGAGGGACGTTTGCGCGGAATTATCCAAGGACCCGTGAGAGGGGTGCAGGGAGGGTGACCGTTGTACATATCGATGTCCGTGTCCGTGTCCGTGTCTGTATCTGAATCCGAGCTCCAGCCATGATCGTAGTCACGAGTGCTCAGTTCTGCCTCTGTTTGAGGAGGTCGTTGCGGGGGCTGTGGCACGGACGGACGGCGGATAGTAGTCACGGGACCGTCGCAAGTACTATCCGTGTCGTATTCGAAGAACGCGCTATCGTCTGAAGCGATGGAGCGCGCGGGATCCATGGTGACGTCGTTGTTGGCATTACGCTGAGCACCTTCGAAATCAGCGTGAGCGTCTGCCAAAAACATTTTTGCCCTTGCATCGAGCCACTCTCTCGAAGGAGGTGGCAAGCTCGTGTCGATAGGTGGAATGTATGGGACGAGCATGTTGACTTGGTTCGGAGCCACACCGACTGTGCCACGTCTGTCTTCGTAGGGGGACCGACGGGGACGCCATTCTGGCTGGTCGGGAGAGATGCCCATGTAATCGGGAGAGTTACCGTGTAGTTTAGCAAGGGAGCGACGACGTTCCGGTTGATTGAGGATCAGGGGGCGGGGGGTAGTCCAGGAAGGATCGACCATGTCCGGGGAGACGTCGAATCGGTGATCGTGAGCACGCGCGACCGTGTCATAAAGCTAAGATCGGAGCATGCCACACCATCAGCAAGTTCTGAGAGGAGAAAGAGAATCGGGTGCATACTCTAGACGGGGGCTTTGAAGGAAGGAGACGAGGGGCCATGGTTGGGTCAAAGTAGTTCTCGAGAGGGTGGTCGTATCCGGCTCTGCCATCCGGTGCGGTGATGGGATGAACATACTTGAAAGGCCTTTCAGGTCGACCTGGCAAGGCAGAATGAGGAGTGGTAATCCGACGAGTGTTCATAGCGTAAAGATGGAGACGAGCGGTGAGGAATGGTACGCCATGGAGGCGAACGAGCTAGATTTTATGGAGGAGAGGACATGTGGAGTGTGGACCAGGCGAGATCAGGGGGACAATGCCGAGAAGTGGCAGCTGGTCGGTTGTCCGACGCTTTGAGCAGCAGTGCGCGCGCGCTTTGACGTTGGAAGGAAGACGGGCAAAGCAGAGAATATCAGACCGAGACGTACGATGGGCGATGGTCCAGCACTGGTTTCAGCCTGTCTGAACAGGAGGCAACTTGGTCATCACGCGCATAAGGCGTGACCGAGGTGGTGAATATTCCACCGTTGAATTCGAGAATTCGACCGCGACAAAGGAAACGTTGCAGCTAAACAATCTCCGCAATGATCTCCTTCGAAGTTGCAGTGACCCTTGTTAATCGGCCATTGAGCGCGTCACACCGTACGCGTGACAACAATGAAACTGTGACACGACGCGATCTATATTATTACTAAAATTAACTCTTATGATGAACAAGTTAGCTTTAAAATGTGGAGCCATCCTGGGACGAGGGCATTGTCTATTCCCCCTTCGATCCCTCCCTGGCAGGCCCAGCCATGTACATCTTCGTACTTTTCCTAACCCTTTTCTCCTCCTTCCACCTCGTGTCCTGCCATGCATGTCCGTCACTTCACCGCTTTTCCTGTGTCTCTGCTGATCCCCGCCCAACGCAGCCATCTGGACTCCCTCCATGTGGGGCTTCAATGTCACCAGCTCGACCTTTTCATACGATAACCGCCCCGTCACCCCACTCATGAACTATCCATTCGAAAAGTGGTGGTTCCACGGCCATCTCAACTACCCGCCTCACCCGGAAGACGTTTTCGAGCTCCCTGCTGGCCAGAATGTCGCCACTCAGATAACATGCGACAAGGGTGCTACGACTTTCTTCGCTAGCAGTCCCGGAGGTGATATTCAAGAACCAAACAATCCCAACGACGTTTGCCCCGGCGCCCCTATGTCTGAATACCATACCAAAGGTTTAAGCGACGTCAAGGGCTGTGCCCTCGGTATTGCCTACAAAAGCGACGTCTCAGAAGTCCAACCCGCCGACTTTACTATCTTCTCCGTCAACCAGACCTGTGTCTGGAGTCGCTACACTGATTTCGGTGTCCCAGAACAGATGCCCCCTTGTCCCAATAATATGTGCATTTGTGCCTTCTTTTGGATTCACTCGCCTGACAGCGGCTCGGAGCAAAGTATGTACTTGATAATTTCCTTTTATATCTTTCTTATGTCTCTCTACTCCTGCAGACTACATGAACGGATTCCAGTGCCGCGTCACAAATTCCACTTCCACCGTCGGGCTTGCCACGTCAAAGGTTGCTCGTCGCTGCGGCGCAGACCCGGCTAATGGAAGGCCCAACGCAGTCCCTGGGAATTGCACATACGGCGCGAAACAACCCCTCTATTGGTTCCAAGCAGAACAGAATAACGTGAGAATATTTCGAGATCTGTTTCCTCTGAGAGTTCCACTCACCGCGGTGTTTCGATCCAGATGTTCGAAGGAACTTATTCCCCTCCCTTTTACAACGATCTTTACAACTTCCGAGACGGTGCCCAGAACGACATTTTCCAAAATTCGTATTCGAATATCCCCGTTCCTGGTCCCAACCAAACTGCTCTTCCCGTTCTTGCTACTACTGGCAAGACTCCTACCTTTGACCCCCTTTCTAACGGCACTACACCAAGCCATTCGACGCCGTCTGTTCCGGTTAACACGACGTTACCCGTTCCTCCGTCCAGTCCGTCGAATTCGAAATGGTCAGCATCTTTTTGTGTCATTTCCATGACGATGGTTTTGACACCTTTTTTAAAAATTTAGCAAGAGGAAACGCGGGACTACTGACCCTCCGTCTTCTCGTCATGCCTCCGCTCACCGAGGAACTACTCGATTCGGACACAAAGCCGCTGGCATAACCCGGCGCTCTCGATCGCTGAACGCGGTCAAGAAATCGGAGGTCTGGTTGCCTGTATGAGCTCGATACTCCTTAGGCTGGCACCTTTTTTCTTGGTTGTTCTTGCACTTTATTGCACCTTAGTATACCCTCCCAGCTTTGCAAGCTTTGGAGCCCTTGTGACGCGTCGACGCGTTTGCTGCCTTAGATCCGCTCTTTTGCCGTGGATAAGCCACATGTATTTCGTTCTGATGACTGCGTTGCTCCGTAAGGATGTGTGTATGTATTACAAAATTTTACAGAGAAGAGTCGTGCATGCATTCTTAATTTATCACCTTGGCGATTATCTGGATGCCGGCCCGCACTGTCTGCACGAGAACCCAACAGGCCGAGGGTTGGTAACCATGGTCTCTAAATACGTCACAAAGCCTAGTATCATACAATCATCCACATCATCTTCCTTGATCATCTACACGATCGAAGTAACGTGGCAACTCAGATGATCAGCTCTTCCTCGTCCCGCTTTTCTCGCCCTGCATGGAGACCTCGTCCGACGCATCCACTTCTCGTACGACTACGTCCTCCCAGGCCTCATCGTGATTCGTGACGCCGCCGACCCCGGCCTTTGCATGCTTCTCCAACTTCTCTGTGCCTTATCACATCCTCCATGTTTTCCCTGACATCCCCGAGCTCGATCGTCAGTCGTCGCCATGCATTGTGCTGGAATTCCACGTTCACCCGAACAGACCCGGTGTCGATCCCGTGTCTGTGCCCAGTGCCCACGTTGAACGTTGTGCGCATAGAATTCGCGTATGCTAATCGTAATTTCGTAAATCGAGGTGGGGTACAAGCCCCACGAGAAAGCACAGTTTCGATGGCGGTATAAGAATGTTCATCCCACCCAAAAGATCGGTTACATCAAGGAGGAAAAGGAATGCGCTGTGACTTGGCCCCGAGTGGAGTGGGAGGAAAGAATCAAACGAGGACTAACCTGTCGTACAAGTAGGACCACTAGGTATCGATCGAGTTACCACTGCTTCGTCTATGGCGCTGCAAACCCCCAAAAACTTGAAATCATTTAGTAATTGTGACTCGGAATTACAGATACTTATTCCAAAATATTTAACTGCGCGGGCACGAGAGACCAGTCATGAAAAATATATCATATTCTATGTGCTTTTACGTGTGCAAATCTCTCTGACAATGATTCGTTATGGAGGAAAATATGTATGAGGGCATGACATAGAGACTCAGCGGTGCTTTGTTGGGTCAACGAGAGAGGTCGCGACTCGAGATTGCCTTGTCAGGCCCATCAGCGGAATTACATACAGGCAGTGTGTTCCCTGCTGCCCAAGCCCTTAAATTTAGTGGTATAAATGACCCCACTAGAACCCCCTGATAGCCCCTTTGTCTCCAGTGTTTGCTTGCCAACATCTTAGACACACACAAATCAAGCTGCAAGGACAACTGGTAGACGTATGCCCAACGTCGAAAACATGTGCGAGTAACAGCTCGATAAGAAAGAGCAAGCGGGTGGAGATAAAGGAGCGCTACAGCAAACGAGGTAGTCTAAGATGAAAGTAGGGGAAAAGAGGGGCAAGAGGTGGAAAAGGAGCGTCACAAACAGAATGAACGTGTCCACTGGATACCGAAATATGGAGCAAGGAAATAATTAAAAGTGACGTAGGTTTGTCAAGACTACTGTCGCCTTTAGAGGTGTGTATTGTTCCAGAGTGACCTCACCACAAAGTCCGTTAGATCGGGATTCTGTACCGAGGATAGCTTTGGATTTTGGATGAATTTCACTAGTGAAGAGTCGAATGAGATAGATGCCCCAACCCCACACCGAGAAGCCATTACTCACCTGTGCGATCGATGCCGGGAATCAGGTAAAACCCGTTCGATGGGCGACCTGTTGTCGTATCTTCGAAGTAGCCTACTGTGCCGTATGGATGGTCGAGCCAAGTCCACACCCCAACCCCACCCTGGACCGAGAGCGTGAACGTGTAATCATCCCCTGCATTCATGACAATCTCAGGGTCAACAAGATTCGCCTCCGCGAGCGAGACAGGGTTGAACTTGCAGTGACGTAGTCAGCATCAACCCATTGAAGTAGACAACCATACTCACATATGACTCGCTTGTCACCGTCTCCCCGTCAACTTGGGCGGTCAGGTTCATCAATAACCATACATCGGAAGCGTCGTGTCCAGTTGGGAGAACCGTCCCCAGCCCGGTCCCTTCATATATAAGTGAATTGTTGAGGGAAGGGACAGAGAACGTCGTCGTCGAGGTATCCAACATTTGCCCGTGCCAATCATACCAAGTCAACTGGGCCGTCCCATCCACGGTGTCCCATCGGTCCGAAGTCGCCAGCACCGTCAGCGTCTCGTTTTCGGGCATCCAGAAAGGTTGAATGATGACTGGCGCATACACGCTCGCCAACCCGTAATTGACTACTTTCCATCTGCCAGAATACTCGATCACCGCCCAGTTGATGCCTTCCCAGATATCGTTGAGTGACCAGACGATACTTCCGAGATTGTTCTCCCCCATGCCAGCACCGCGTCTGTACCAGGCGATTTCGCTGGTCATTACCATAGATTGGATGACCTGCGTGCTCCAGCACCATTGTGCAAACGTCTGGTTGGCGTCCGAGGTGCCTGGAGTCGGAAGCCAGACCTCGACAGCGCTCGACATCTGATACTGGCCTGTACCCGCGCTGGGGTTCGGCCAGGTGAAACCAAAAGACGAGGGGTGGTGATCACGAGACATAACTACGGTGGAGTTGAACGCAAAGTCCTCTTGATTCTCAAGAACGTCTTGCCAGGTGTAGAACGATGGCATGGAATGGAAACTGCGGGGAACCAGTCAAACGACGCGAATGTCAGAGAAACGAACGACCTTACCCAAACTCGCTCAGAAACCTAGGGGTGTAAGGTAAGACGGAATGCGCAATGAAACAGAAGTTGGAAACCCACCGAGTGACAGGGTATGCACTCAGATTGAACACTTGGGTTGAATCGTAATTGTAATACTCTGATGAGTGCCGTGAGTGCAAGTAGAAATTCAGATCATTGGGTCATACCAAAATTTCCGTACATGTATCCTGGTGTTCCAGGAGCTTCAAGTCTCGGAACATAAGGATTGAGGCTCAGAACACCATGTGTACTGGAAGAATCCGTGTAGGCCACCTGCGCGCGCGCGTAGCGTGTTCAGTCCAAAAACGAAGAAACGGCAAACAAACTCACGGAGTTAGTCTCCGAAAGCACCAAGTCGTGCAGATAATGCTGGACATAATAAACGATCTAAAAGAAACCTTCAGAAATGGCACAGCCTCGACCAATGTCGGATCGTATTCCTCACCTCATCAAAATAATGCGAGCCATTCGGTCCGCCGTACTCGACCGTGTAGCCGACTATAAGCTCCCACTCATTCCCTGCCGCCCATTGTGCATTGCTTGGGTGCCTGTTGACTCTGCGAACGTTCTGCCTCACCTCGGGCTCAATCGACTCCAGGAACCAGGGATTGGTGGGATAGATATTATCACTGAAGGCGAGCTCAGACCAGGCAAGTATCCCTAGCTCGTCGCACAGCGAATAGAAATCATATAGGCCACCATCTGTGGTTTGATCCGATGGTTGGTAGATCCCACCTCCCCAAACACGAAGCTAAGATGGCATTCAGTCAAAATGACATGAACAATCCGATTACACTTGCCATGTTCTGTCCACTTTTGACGGCACTCTCCAATAGCCAGCGGACAGTGTCAGGATTAATCCGAGGGTAAAATGGATCAAAAGGAGTGACGCCAGTCCCCTTGCTATAAAACGCCTTCCCGTTGACTTCGAAGTGCCACTGGTCTCCCGGTGTGATGCCCCGCGACGCAACCTCCTCTTCAGAATAAGGTGTTTGCACGAGTTGGATTGTGCGGAACCCAGTGGTGACCGTCTGCGTGATGCACTCATCGGAATGCACTGCTCCGTGTTCAGTTCCCATAGGGTCCAGAGCAATGATCAGGTTGTACAACTTGGGTGTGCCGAGGTTCCATGGATACCACCGTTCGGGGACCCCGTCCGGGATGGACCAATTGACGCTCATGAAGGTTGTCGTGTCCGTCCCCGTCTGAATTGGATCGAGTGCAATAGGCTGCGACGTGAGACCAAGCTCGGGGATCGACAATGTTACAGTCGGGGCCGTGTAGGACTGGATGGAGCGAATCCCAAATGTGACATTGAGAACCCAGTCTGCGGATTGGTCGATGAGCGACATATTTTGACCATATTTGTAAATGTCGACCGAGGTCTCCTCCAACAGAATTGCACTCTTTGCAACTGGATATGTTGGGTCGTCGAGTGAATCTAACAAAGTGGCAGACTCGGAGAGAGTAACGAGGAAGGCGGGTTTATAGACTCCGCTGGGTACGAAAGCAGGAGCCTAGAAATGTGATCAGCTTAGTGACGAAGCGGAAAACTGTGAGCAATTCACAAAATCCCAACCAAAGTCACAAGAGGTCTTCCGAATCCATTGATTGTTGGGGTATTCATACTGGTGGTGGTTGAGCTAAGGCAAGATAGCAACAATAATGTATATGCGGCTTACAACAAGGTATGGCCCGATATTCACGGGTTGTGGTTCCGCATCCGGTCTCCCTGTGACATTTAAACCATAGTAATAAGCGCTCTCGAGGGCAATCGTCAGATTGTTATCATCTCCAACGGCAGATCCAAGGTAACCGGACACGTCGTAGATATACCTGCGGTACTGATTGTTGACCCAGTCGACTGGGTGACCTGCCAAAGTCTACACATATGAACAGTCAGATAACGATGCACCATGTTAAAACAAGAAATCACGAACTATGTTGGCAATCGTGTCAATGCCATAGAATACGAGAAGTGTTCTATCCGAGTGGTTGTTTGCGTAGCGTTGCTGGAATGGGGTCAAGTCGGCTGTGTATGTCCAGTTGTCGTTCACAATCCATCGTTGGGTATATTCTTCACTGAAATGAGCATCAAGCAACTTCTGACATATCAACCTCACCGTTGATACCCAAGAGAGGCTCATTTATGATGCCCGCCTTGAAGAGGTCGATATGAGCCTGGGAGGGTAGAGAGCCTGGGACAACAATAGAACCGTTCTGGTTTCGGAGTGTCCAACTCAGATCAGAAAGATTGAGTATATGGGCGCGAGCCAATGAAAGGAGGCAGGACAACCCGATGAGGGTTTTTCCTGGGTAGCGCATGGTGGGTAGTAAGCTTGCCTGGCATCCATCAAGCAGGCGTATTAATACTGTCGGACTGTACCGTTCTACAAAAGGAACCGTGTTGAACGGGTCATTTTATTCGGGACACTAATCGGTTGGAACACTGCTGTAAGACTTCAATTACGCTACTTCTTTTCAGAAAACGTACTATTACCAGAGCCGAGTGCCGGGCAACCTCCATTTGGCATATATGTAGTCCCAGAAAAAAAGTAGTCCAAATGCGAGTGTGAGAGAGAGGTCGACCGGAGTTTCGGGAGCTTCCAGGAGTCACTAGAGCGTGTCGTGTTCGTGTTGTCGTTGCTTCAGGCATTGTCTGGCAACGTCTGCAGCTCCAGTGTCCAAAGACAACTTCGGATTCAACTTGACATGCCGTTATAGCTGCCGTAACACTTTAGTCCAACCGATTACATAATGTCCCGAATAACAGTACAGTCGACTCCCTCATAAGCCATAGGTTTTTGGATTCCCGAACTGCTTTTTGACGCCCTATGGTCTCTCCGATAACCCATACTCCCTCATAACCCATACCTTTTGAGCTGTCCCGACAGGTATGGGTTATGAGGGAGTCGACTGTACTATGATTACCTCAGATTTGCTATTACGTCCGAGTCTCTTCACTTGTGTGCGCTGTCAATTTATTTTATTTTGTCCAGGCCCCCCCCATAGATGCAGGCACATCGTTGATCTTGACCACGAAAACGACACCGAGATTAGTGCAACGAGTTTGCAGCAACATAAGATGATCGGTTGACCAAGGCATAGTAACAGATGAGTCGAACTCGCTCTTTGAAACGGGCGCAGCTTGAAGTTCCGCCACAGTGCACATCATTTCATACATAACATTGCATATTTAACTTTAAGCGGGTTTCAAAAGTTCGTGTAAATCATGTAACGGCAGGAGAACAAAACTTATCATCGTAACGTAGCGTGACACCTCCCTACCACCAGACTGGCCAACAAATCTTGAGGTTTTAGTGGGTATCAAGCTACCAAGGCCCCCTGACGAGACCGGGGAGTCATCGGGTAGTGTACAGAGCCCACACCCCCTGCGTATGCAGGGCGTGCGTAAGAGCATTTTTCCTCGGATCGGAGTTCCCTGTGGCCTCCGCCTTAGCGTACTATACCGTACAATAACTTCGGCAGTCACACATGGTCACACCGCCAGAAAGGCACATGTTACGCGGCAACCGTGACGATTCAGTGCCAGTGTGACTACCACTGTTTTTACATCTTCCTCATTTCTGCTTCGTTTGAACCCGTTTGAGCTCGGAAACCTTCAGAATACATAGTAGATCTAATGTAGCAGTTTGGATGATGAGAAATTTGTGCATAATTGTGTATTCTATGGAAGTGCCGAACCAGCATGACTGCCGAAGTTATTGTACGGTATAGTATTGTGTAGGACTAGAGTCACTAGACTTGTCAGTTGCTACGCAATAATCACGCTTGTCCAAAAAAAAAAAAAGGAACGTAGCGGGCACAATGTTGCCGCGCAGTCGGCCTTACCTTATACATGTACTGTATGGAGCTGTAAGTGCCAAAATAATAGCGCGAAAGAATGAGGCTGTGCGCGCGCGATACACATTACATCAGCGCAATCTAGCGTATCGCGCGCGCGATTGAGAGTTCGTCTGCGCGATTTAGAA